>JAOTQR010090584.1:0-33011 GCA_025774065.1 Solanum ossicruentum
GGTCGAAAGGTAGCGAGGAAAGGTAACGTTATGCTGTCCGTTTTTAGATTGCGTGGAATTGTGATGTGTTGTGCTTTATGGGTTGTTGTAAGGCTGTTATGGCATTAAAATAGACTGTACATGATGTGTGCATGCTAATGTGTATTAGAAAATACGATCAGGGGCGGAAAGGTTAAAGGAATACAACCGGGTTTACAAACACCCGCTTGCTGCCCGTGTATTATTTTCTTATGTGATTGAGGTGCCAAAATGTATTCATTGGCTTCTAATGTTAGTTTTATCGCCTACTATGTTGTAGATAAGTATTTGGAGGAAGTAAAGGTTATCTTGGGATAGTAAAAAGGTCCGACAATGAGGTATGTAAGGTTATTTGATTTCGTATCACTTGGCATGAAACATAGATCTCTCCTTGGTATAGAAAGGCACTTACCAACTCCAACACAACTATAACCATGTCTCCACTCTTGTACATGTTCATATGGTTCTATACATAGTCACCTTTACAATTGCATACATGCTTGAACACCAAGTTACATGAGTTCTTGTTACGAAATAAAGTTCATAAGTTGTTCCATTTCATATGCATTTCATTGTTTACCCAATGTACTCTTTTATTTGTCCTATTGTCTTGTATGATTATCTACTTATCACATGCTACACATACAGTCATACTGCTCCAATATTGTGACCACCAAAAGAATCATCTCAATGGTAATTGAAAGATACATTATACAGTTTGATAGGTGGTAGCCCAAGGGGTGGAAGAATCACCTAGCTAGGGACAATCCTATCACGGGTGATAGCCCAAGGGGTTAAGGAATAACCTAGCCAGGGACGATCTCGATACAGTTTACCACTGATCAATTGGTCACATGTTTACAACTGTGCACAGATTTTACTGTGCACAGATTTTACAGTACAGATCTTGCAGTAAAGGTAAAGTGATACAAAGAATATAAAGTACATGATTCCACAATATAACTTAGGGTGGTCCCAGATCTTCCATAGATGTATGGTTTCATTTGAGTTGTTACTTATTATACAGTGTATCCTGCCTTACATACTCAGTACATTATCTCGTACTGACGTCCCTTATGGGGGACTTGCATTTCATGCTATAGGTACAGGTGCTAGTAGCTCTTCCCAGTAGCAGTGCAGGATATTCAGCGGCTGTCACCAAGCTCCAGGTTACTTCGGGGCTGGTATATGTCTAAATATTGCATGTTTTTATTGCATAGTTGGTTGAGGCGGGGCCTATCTCGACCCTTATCAGATGTTTCTCATTATTTAGAGGCTTTGTATACTATGTACAACAAAGTGAAGTCATGTTTGGTACTATAGATAATGGGGCTCCAACGGCCTAGTCATTAGCATTTCTATTTGGCTTGTTATCATTTTTTTTGTCATGTTAAAGGCATGTCAAACGTAGAAACCCTTTATAGTATGTATAGAAACGCATAGATACAGGTTGGTTCTCCCGAGCCTTATTGGCAACAGGTGTCGGTCCGCCTTACGGGACTTTGGGGCGTGACATGGGTCACCACACACCACCTTAACATAGACACATAGAAAACAGGACGAACAATACTCATATCTATAGGCAACTCCAATCCTTATGCAAACTTACCAATTTATCCTTCAAACCCTGTAAGGACCTACAAACCATAACCAATTTGCAAACCTTAAACACACATAGTCCATGTTGGCACAAAAAGACACCATGTCCCCCTAGGGAGAAAACCTCCACTCTGCATCCCTCACCAAAACCTCCAACTCTATCAAGGCAGAATCAATGTGTTTCTTAACTAGACCTCCTCAACCAAAGAAGATTTAGAACCATCAAAACCACTACACCACCATTCTCAACTTCACCCAACTGCATAACCAACCTAGTTACCTGGTGAACTTCTCCAACCACCCTCTCGTCATCCTAAAGATTCCTGGTTTCCATAATTAGCAAGCAATCTCACTCTCCTCAAAACTCACAATATCACCCTCAAATGGTCCATAAGCTCTCCATTACTTCCAGAAATGAGGCCAATATATTATCACCAAAGGCCACCACAAACATATCAAGGTATGATTTAGAGACCCTATTTATGAGACCTATAGACATAGCTGGTGCACTAGCCAAACCGAAAGACACTACCCCAAATTAAAACATTGAAAGGACATTAAGAACTCATTGACCACTGAAATCGACTCAATAGGAAGGAAGTTATGCTCAACATCCCTAACACTGACGAGATGATAGATATACTCCTTAGAAATCAACACTTAGTGTTCAATTGGACCTTAAGACAAGAAATTGATCGACTTCTTCACTGCCACTCAAGGATGGGTTCATTAGGGAATTGTAATCTAACTTTACGAGTCCTAACATCAATGAAGAGACAATATGCATACAACTAATCCACCCCAAGTATAACATCATAATCCACCATATCAAATTCAACAAATCATAAGGCAAGACCTAATGCAATATAAACACGAAACAATATCTATGAATTTTTGTAGCAACAATAGATTCACCAATAGGGTAAACACTTCATCAGGTTCACCTAACACCTGGGACACATATGTAGCCGACTAGAAATCAGGAATAATGGAAGAAATAGTGGCATCTAGAGCCATTATTGCATACAGATCTAAGTCAAAGAAAACTTCAACATACCGATAGCATCAACGGGTGCCTCATCCCCTCCTTGCCTCCCTTGAAGAGCACAAAATTGAATGCATCTTGTGGAACCACATTGATGACATTTCCTTCCTCCTTGGCCCATATTAGCACCTTTTCCTTGAGGACCATCACCTCCACCTTTGGGTTAAGCATGAGGACAACCACTAACTTTGTGCCCAAATCCACCACAACCAAAGCAAGCATTAGTCTTCTTCAAATATGGGCCACCATGACCTTTCTCACCCTTTCAGCATCTAGGCCTTACCACCCCTCATCACCTCCTTGGAATCATTGATTTGGTACCCTACCATTAGCAAACCCCTCATTGGAAGCATTGGATAACTCTTGCCCTTTAAATTTGTGGCCTTATGGAAACTGGCCACCTTGGAATTTTGAAACCCACCTTCAAAATGGGCCATCTTGGCCTCACCAATTCTTCTCTTTCTAAACTCTTCACCCTCAAATTGTTTAACATATGTCATGAGATGGAATAAATCCATATCGCTTATCAACACGATGGCATGACAGTACTCATTAACCAAGTCAGACACCCTCATCACAAATTGTTCATCTAGGCCTCTGCTCCACCACTAATTGTGGAGCATGATGTTACCATGTAGGGACCAGAGCTCTGTTTGATCATCCTCCTCCTATACGTGGCTAGTATTAGCTCTTGAAGAAAGTTTTGGTGAGTCTTCAACTCCAAGGGCAATATCTATTGATTTCATCCTATGTAAAGATTCTTTTCTTTTTTTAGATGCTTATGACTCTAAGGGTGAGTCCCGAAAAGTGTCGTGTCGTGTCCCCCGCTCAGTTTCATGTTTAGAGGTGTTGTTGGAAAAGTAATGTAATTATGCTTTGATCTTTGATTTCTAAGTTATACAAAAATTAAACTCTTTCCATTAGTTCAGAATCCCCTTATTTATGTCTGTGTCATTGATATCTTGCTTTCATGGCCAAGGATGTGTGTATAGTATGCTAAGAGGCTTGTTTGTGGTCACTTCGGGTTCCCCATTCATCGTGTCACATCTAGGCTCTAGTTTGGGTCGTGACAAATATGGTATAAGAGAACTAGCATTGTTAATGGTCTCGGAATCCAATACAGCGTATTGATTATAGTTTTATTCATGGTTGTGAAGCGCACCACGACTATGAGTAAGGGGATATGAGGAATTTTAGCAAATTTTTCACTTATTTATGGTCTATATCGTACCATAGTTGTAAAGTAAAATTTTTTCCCTAACGAATGTTCTTTGCTTTTCTAGTTGTTGATCATGCTGCTACAAAGAGGAAGACCAAGGAAGGGCCATGCACCTATGGGACAACTATCTTATTCCACTCCTCAAGCTCCTCAAGATGGAGGGGCTACCGAGATTGAGTTCCAGAATGCTATAACCATGTTGGCCCATGCCATGACCAACCAAATCAACCAAGGGGCCCAAGCCTCTCATGCTCTCACTCTGGCCTCAACGATAAGGGACTTCACTAGAATGAATCCACTATAGTTACATAGGTCTAAGGTGGATGAGGATCCCCAAGAATTCATTGATGAGAGGTACAAGGTGTTGACTATTATGGGGTTACTTTGGAGGAAAAGGCAGAGTTGGTGGCTTACCAACTCAAAGGTGTGGTTCAAATTTAGTTTGTGCAATGGAAGATAGAGAGGGAAAATTGTGATGTTATTCCTTGGGAAGAGTTTAAAGCCACATTCCTCAATCGGTTCTTTCCTATCAAGCTAAGGGAGGCTAAAATAATGAAGTTTATGAATCTAAAGAAAGGTTCTACGAGTGTGAGGGAGTATTCCCTCAAGTTCAATCAACTCTCTTAGTATGCCCAATAATTGGTTAACGATCTAAGGTCAAGGATGAACAAGTTTGTGTCAGGGGTGTCGGAGTTGGTCAATGAAGAGTGTCGTGCCATGATTCTTCTGAGTAATACAGATTTATCTTGGCTAATGACTTATGTCGAGCAACATGAGTGGGTGAAGCTTAGAAAGTGGAGAAGTGATGGGTTCAAGAGGGCTCGATTTGATGGTAGCTCCCAAGATCAAGAGTTTGATGATGCTCCAAACAAGAGGTTGGTTATTGATTGTGTGTCTACCCCAAAATGGTAGATGGAAATGACAGGAGAACTAATCCTAAGTGTCAGAGGTATAGGAGGAACCATGGTGGCCATGCTTGAGGAAGACCAATGATTGTTATAGTAATAGTAAAGTGAGTCACAAGCTAATTGATTGTCCATTTGCTTAGAAAAGGTGTAAAGGTGGTCTAGTTCAAATACAAGATGTTCATGTTGATTAGGAGGCTCAAGGTGGCCAAAGGGGTGCTCCACAATATAATCGGTTCTATGCTCTTTAAGGGAGGCAAGGATGGGATGAGTTGTCTGATGTGTTTACCATTATGTTGAAGTTTCCTTGACTTTGACATATAGGCGTTGATAGGTCTAGGTTCCACTGTCCTTTAATTATTCTTTTTGTTGCTAGTGGGTTTCATGTGTGTCCCAAATTGTAATGTGAACCCTTTTGTTGTCTACCCCATTGGTGAATGTATTATTGTTAGAAGAGTCTATTGAAATTGTCCTGTGATCATATTGCATTCGGTCTTGCCTTGTAATTTTGTAGAATTTAGATATGGTGGATTTAGATATCATTCTTGGGATGGTTAATTACATGCATATTATGTCTCTAGTGATTGTCAAACCCATAAAGTTAAATTTTAATTCCCTAATGAACCCATCATTGGGTGGGGGATTGTAGAGTAGTGGTGAAGGGTTAGGTTCATTTCTTGTCTTAAGGTCCAATTGATCTCTAAGATGTTGCATTTATCATCTTGTAATAGTATGAATGTTGAGCCTAAGGTCCTTTCGATTAAGTCGATTCCAGTGGTCAATGACTCCTTGATGTCTTTTTCGTTATTTTAAATTTGGAGTAGTGTCGTTTGGTTTGGCTAGTGCACTAACTTTATCTATTGGTCTCATGAATAGGGTCCTTAAACCCTACCTTGATATGTTGTGGTGGTCTTTAGTGATGATATGTTGATTCATTTCTGGAAGTGAGGAAGAGCTTGTGGATCATTTGAGAGTGATGTTGTGAATTTTGAGGAATCTAAGGTTGCTTACTAATTATGGAAAGTGGGAATCTTTGGGTAGCAAAAAGGTGGTTGGAGAAGTACACTGGTTGACTAGGTGGGAAATGAGATTAGGTGAAGTTGAGAGTGGAGGTTTTCTCCCAAGGGGGAGATGGTGGCTTTGAGGTACCAAAGTGGACTATGTATGTTTAAGGTTGACAATTGGGTCAAGGTTTGTAGGTCCTAATAGGGTTTGGAGGAGAATCAGTAAGGTTGAATATGGATTGGAGTTGCCTATGGATATGGACATGGTTCATTTGGTTTTCCATATGTCTATGTTAAGGTGGTGTGTGGTGACCCAAGTGTTATGGTGACTTTGAAGGTTGTGGGTGTGATGAAGGATAATTTGACTTAAAGGAGGTTCAGGTAGGAATCTTGGATAGACAAGTGAGAAAGTTGAGAGACAAAGATGTAACTTCCGTTAAGATCCAACAAGTTAAAGGTGTCTCTAGGGAAACCGAAGCAGACATGGAGAAGCGATACTGTACCACTTTTACTCAATTTGTCATGACCAAAGCCTAGGGCCTAGATGTGACACAGTGCAAGGGGAACCCAAAGGGACCCCAGTCAAGCCTCTTAACATATCATTACACATCCTTGGTCGCAGAAGCAATAAGATACAACAATAATAGAGTAAAATAGGGACAACGGGGCAAGGGACAACATTCGTATCATAACAGCAAAAGTGAAGAGAGAATAAAGCTCATAACATTATACGTGACATGTCGAACAAAACATCTACTATATAGATAAGAGTGGGGGCAAAGACAAGCAACCAGGCTCACCCTCATAGTCAACATTTACATAAACATAAGGTAGTTTTAGAACATAGCATGATATCATAAGCAATGTCCCCAGAATGGAGGACTCACCAAGAAGGTTGAGTGGAGTTGTACTAGCCACGTGGATGGGGATGCTCAAGCGGGGCTCCGGTTCCTACATGATAACATTATGTTGGCATAGAGTATGCGTCAGTACATTTGAATGTACCAAGTTTGTAGGATGCAATGCAACAAGTGATGAGCACCATAATCAAAATGCATAATTTATGCAATGAATAAGCATATAGCAATATGGAATGTATGAATATGCTTGAAGTAAAATCATGCTTATATAGAACATAAAACGAGTGTAAGAAGTGACAATTATTAGTGCAATCCAAGGCCTACCACCTCCTTGGAGAAGCACATGAGGTACAAACCCCTTCATGAGGTTGATGAGGTATAAACACCCCAAAATGGTCGGTGAGGTACAAACTCCCCAACATGGTTGATGAAGCAAAAACCCCCCAACATGGTTATCTAGGTACAAACCAGTCGACATGGTTGCACGGGCCTGCCACCTCCCGAGCGAGGCAATCGATGTACAATCACCTTAACAAGGTTACCTGGGCCTACAACCTCCAAAGTGAGGCTTGGTTATCCCCAACTTTATAGAGATAGCATCATATACATACATTTCTTTCATCATCATATACATATATTCCTTTCATCATCATAAAATCATTTCTCTCATAAGACATGTGTTGGACCTTCAATTCGTCAAGAAATCATAACCAGACATTTTATTAAACACTTGGCAGGTGTGTCGAGCTAGTGTAAAACCATGCAATTCAAGAGTGAAATCATGCATGAAAATTCATTGTAAAACCATCAATAGATACTTGGTAACACCCTCAAGCAATTTACATCAAAATCCATTCATCAAATGTCACAATAGATCTTAGATTCATAGCTCAAAACATGCTAAAACAACCATAATTTCATGGAACCCCAACATAGTGTGCAGTGAAATTCATAATAGATAAGACCTACGAGTAAATCAACTTTAAATGATGCAAATTTTGGTAAAAGAGAGCTTGGGTATTATGGTTGAAAGTAATCCATGAAAAAATCCCATATTTCTTAGATTTGGAGAATAATTTGATGGGGATTGGAAATGGAGACTTGAAACTTGAGTGAGAACCTTAAAATCTGGATGAGTTTGAGACTTTAATTAAGGTGATGAAATATTGGCTAAGTGTTTGAGTGAGTACTTGGGAATCATTTTCATGCATGGGAACACTTAAATCGAAAACCCAAAAGTCTTGGACCGAGATAAAAAACTGGCTAAAAAATGAATTGAGGCGTGCCCTTGGCGCGTCATGCCAGGGGCGCAAAAACCTCACTGGAAATCGATTGTTGCAATTTTCAAATTTTGATATAGTTTCTCTAAAATTGTGGATAAACAAATTTTCCACTCAATTGGACCTCCTGAACAAGGATATGAATTCGGATTTTCAATATCACGTATGAATTTTGAGATATATGCAAATTACGATTCTGGGCACTTCCGAGGCATATTTTTGGGCACATTTGGGGTCATTTCAATATATCCCCTTTGGGAACATTCGTCCCTGAATGTCAAAGAAACATATATGAGAGATGAAATCATGACAATTTCAACCCACATAAGGATGCAATAATGCACTTAAACATCATTTCAAAAATCTCATCATAAGTGTAAAATCATCATGAACTTGTCAATTTAAACATAAATGTACGCAATGACATGAGGGACGAACCTAAGACTTGAGATCATATAAAGGAATTAGATCAATGCCATAGGCTTGAGTGGAGTGGAAAAGATAAGGGTATCTTTTTTGCATATCCGCTTCGGCCTCCCAAGTAGCACTCTCGACTTGTTGGTTCCTCCAAAGGACCTTAATAATTACAACTTCCTTGTTCCCCAACCTCTTCACTTGCCTATCTAAGATCTCTACTGGAACGTCTTCATAGGTTAAGTTGTCTTCAATTATACACAGAACATCAAGAGGCATAATGGCATTAGGACTACCCACACACTTCCTCAATATAGACATGTGAAAGACCGGATGAACAAATTCCATTTCTCTAGTCAAATCAAACTCGCAGGCCACCTTACCAACCCTTCTCATCACCCTATAAGGACCCACATATCTTGGAATCAACTTACCCTTCTTACCTAAATGGATCACACCCTTCATGGATGAAACATTTATATACACCAAATCACCAACCTTGAATTCAAGATCCCTTCTCCTCACATCTGCATAAGACATTTTGCGACTTTGGGCTGTTTTCAACCTTTCACTAATCATCCTTACCTTCTCCATAGCATCCACAACCAGATCCGAACCTAATAGAGCCACCTCTCTAACCTCAAATCACCCAACTGGTGATCTACAATGTGTACCATAGAGAGCTTCAAAAGGAACCATACCGATGCTAGAATGATAGTTATTGTTATATGCAAACTCAATTAATAGAATATGAAAATCCCAACTACCCTTAAGCTCTAATACACAAGCCATAAGCATGTCTTGAAGTTTTTGGATAGTCTTTTCGGCTTGGCCATCCGTTTGATGGTGAAAGGTCGTACGAAGTTTTACTTTGGTTCAAAGACCTCTTTGGAAATACCTCCAAAAGTGAGAAGTAAATTGTGCACCACGTTCCGATATAATGGACAAACGAACCCCATGCAACCTCACCAAGTCACGAATGTACAACCTAGCATAATCTTCATCCCCATATCTAGACTTAACTAGTAGAAAGTAAGCCGATTTTGTTATCCTATCAACCACAACCCATATGGAATCAAATCCCTTTCTAGTCTTGGGCAACCCAACCACAGAATCCATATTAATCTCTTCCCGTTTCCAAGTAGGAATCTATATATCTTGGGTTAGGTCACCCAGCCTTTGATGTTCAGCTTTGACTTGTTGGCAACTATGGCAATCAGAAACAAATTTTGCAACGACTTTCTTCATGCCTTCCTACCAATACACCTCTCTTAAATCTTTATACATTTTAGTAGACCCGCGAATACAAAGAACCATGAGCCTCATCAAGAATCTTCTCCTGCAAGCTATCAACACAAGGCACACATAATCTACCTTGGTAACTAAGGGAACCATCTCCCCCTTGGGAGAAAACCTCCACCTTACCATTTTTTACCAATACTTACATTTCCAACAAAGTGGGGACAAGATCTTGCTTAGCTTTCACCTCCTCAACTAATGAATACTTAGAAACATCAACAACAACAACACTACCATTATCAACTCCTTCCAACCTAACTCCGAACCTACCCAACAAATGGACCTCCCTAGCCACTTCCTTGCCACCATCATCAACATGAGCTAGGCTACCCATAGATACCCTACTTAAAGCATCCGCCAAAATAGTAGCCTTACACAGATGATAATGTACACTCATATCATAATCCTTAAGAAGTTCTAACCACCTTCTTTATCTCAAGTTAAGATCCTTTTGAGTGAAAACATGTTGGAGGCTCTTATGATCGGTGAACACATCAACATGCATCCCATACAAATTATGATGCCATGTCTTTAATGAAAATACCAAAATGGCTAGTTTAAGATCATGGGTAGGATAGTTCTTTTCATGCACCTTGAGTTGCCTAGAACCATAGGCAATAACCTTACTATTTTTCATTACAACACAACTTAAACCAACTCTAGAAGCATCACAATACACAACAGATTACTCTAGCCCTTCCGGTAATGATAATATAGGAGCGGACATAAGCTTATCTTTCAATATTTGGAAGCTCCTCTCACACTCGTTGGTTCGAACAAACTTAGCCTTCTTTTGCGTTAATTTTGTCATAGGAGAGGCAATAGAAGAAAATCCATTCATGAATCTCCAGTTGTAACCCACTAAGCCCAGGAAGCTCCTAATGTCCAATGGGGTCAATGGTCTAGGCCAATTTCTAATCACATCCATCTTTTTAGGATCCACCTTAATACCATCCCCCGAGACTACATGACCTAGAACGGCAACTTCCTTCAACCAAAGTTCACATTTTTCATATTTACTATACAATTTCTCTTCCCTTAGCCTTTGCAACACTACCCTCAAATGACCCATATACTCCTCCTCATTGTGTGAATGGACCAAAATGTCATAAATGAATACCACAACAAATGAATCAAGGTAGGGTTTAAAAACCCTATTCATAAGATCCATGAATATGGTTGGTGCATTGATCAACCCAAAGGACATCAAAACAAACTCATAATGCCCATATCTAGTCTGGAATTTCATCTCACCTTCACTTGATGATACCTGGACCGAAGATCACTCTTAGAGAAATGGCTAGCCCTTTCCCGTTGGTTAAACGAATCATCAATTCTTGGAAGAGGATACCTATTCTTGATGGTGACCCTATTAAGTTGCTGGTAGTCAATACTCATTCTAAGGGACCCATCCTTCATTTTCACAAACAACATTGGTGCAACACCCAAGGTGATTGGCTAGGCCTACTGAAACCCTTCTCCAACAAGTCCCTCAATTGTTCCTTCAACTCCTTTAACTCCACCAAGACCATGTTGTAAGGAGGAATAGAAATGGGTTAAGTATAGAGAAAGAGGTCTATACCAAAGTCAATTTCCCTTTCGGGAGGAACACCGAGAAGGTCATTTGGAAAGACATCAAGAAACTCATTTACAACTAGAACTGACTCTATGGGAAGGACTTTAGACTCCGCACCCCTAACCTTCACAATATGATGAAGACACCACTTAGAGATCAGCTAACGGGCTTTAATGCTAGAGATCAACCTACCATTGACCACCACAGTTTGACTCTCCCACTCAAGGATGGGTTCATTTGGGAATTGGAATTTGACCCTACGAGTTCTACAATCAATAGAAGCATAGTATACATGCAACCAATCCATCCAAGAATGATATCAAAATTAACCATGTACAACTCAACAAGATCACAAGGCAATAACCTATGCAAAATGCAAATAGGACAATCTCTATAAACCTTCCTAGAAATAATAGATACACCAATGGGAGTGGGAACCTCACATGACTCACATAATAACACGGGGTCAACATGGAACTTTTTGGCAACAAGGGGGTAACAAAAGGAAGCATGGCACCTTGATCAATCAATGCATACACATAAAAATAAAGATTTTCAACATACTGGTAATGACATCGGGCAGCTCATCAACCCCTTGCCTCCCATGCAAAGCATAAAATTGGTTGTGCATTGGGGCACCATCTTGTCGGTCACCTTTTCCTAAAGGAATCGTATTATCACCTTGTGTATGAACCTCCTTACCCTATTGTGATTTCGGGGGCAATCTATCACCTTATGCCCAACTTCCCCACAACCATAGCAAGCATTAGTATCCTTCAAGCACGGACCACTATGACACCTGCCATATTTTGGACACCCACCATTAGGAACCATACCTCCAACACCTTGGGCCCTTGTAAAATCATTGACAACCCTCTTTTGAAATGAATGAGAAGACCCTTGGCCTTAGTAGAACCAACCACTCTTTCGACTATGGAACTTCCCTTCAAAACGGACCCTCTTGGCCTTATGACTCCTCTTCTTCCTCAACTTTTCCTCCTCCATTTTCTTAGCATAGGTCATCAAACATGGCAAGTCCATGACAGTAATCAACATGGCAGGCTAGCACTCCTCACTCACCAATTTAGAAACACCCATCATAAATTTGTTCATCCTAGATCTTGAGTCGGCCACCAAGTGTGGAGAATACTTTGAAAGTTGTTTGAACTTGAGTAAATACTCCCTCACACTCATAGAACCTTGTCTCAAATTTATAAACTCCACCAATTTGGCCACCCAAAGCTTAAGAGGGAAGAACCTATTAAGGAAGGCTGCCTTATACTCCTCCTAAGGCACTATATTGTCGACTTCCTTCTCCTTCTTCCATTGATTGTACCATATTTGTACTACTCCTTTGAGTTGGTAGGACTCCAACTCTGCCTTATCCTTCGACCTCACACCCATGATAGCCAAAATCTTATAAACCTCATCAATGAACTCTTGAGGGTCCTCACTCACCTTTGACCCATGGAATTTCGAGGGATTCATCCTCATGAAATCTCTCACTCAAGATGCCAATGCAGGAGCATGAGGGACTTGGGCCCCTTGGTTGGCTTGGTTAGCCACAACTTGTACAAGCAAAGTGAGAGCATCCCAAAGCTTTCCATTAGCCGGTTGCCCCTCGGGTGTGTGGGCTCATCTAGCATACCAAAGGAAAATATTTAGGAGAAAATCCTTAACCCAACTTCTATAGCACGACATAGAGTAAGAAGAAGGGAAACATTTACTGAACTTCTCATAGCCTCTAGCTCATAGTTGTGGTACACAACACAACCATGAAAAAGACTCTAATCGATGCGGTGTGTGGGACTCCAAGGATCTAACAACATAGTGCTCGGATACTAAGTTTGCCATGACCCAAGCTTAGGGCCTAGATGTGATGCGGTGAAAGAGGAACCCAAAGGGACCCTTAGCAAGCCTCTAATATATCATTATATATCCTTGGTCGCGGAAGAAATAAGATACAATGACATTAGAGTAAAATAGTGACAATACGGCTAAGTGACAACATTCGTATCATAACAACAAGAGTCAATAGAGAATCAAGCTCATAACATTACACATGACATGTCCAACAACACCTCTCTACATAGATAAGAGCGGGGTCCAAGACAAGCAACCGTGCTCACCCTCATACTCAGCATTTACATAAAAGAAGGGAATTTTTATAACATTGCATGATATCACAAGCAACATCCCCGGAACGGAGGACTCACTAACAAGCTTGAGTGGATTCATACTAGCCATATAGATGGGGATCCTCAAGCGGGGCTTTAATTCCTACATGATGACATCGCACCGGCATAGAGTATGCATTGGTACGTTTAAATGTACCAAGTATTTAGGATGTAACCCAACAAGCGATATGCACCATAATCAAAATGCATAATATAGGCAATGAATAAGCATATAGCAATATGGCATATATGAATGACGCTTGAAGTAAAACCATGCTTATATATAACATAATATGAGTGTAAGGAGTGACCATTATTAGTGCAATCCAAGGCCTACCACCACCTTGGAGAGGCGCATGAGGTACAAACCCCTTTATGACGTTGATGAGGTACAAACACCCCAACATAGTTGATGAGGTACAAACCCCCCCAACGTGGTTGATAAGGTACAAACCCCCTAACATGGTTATCAAGGTACAAACCCCTAAACATGGTTTAATAGGCATGTCATCTCCCGAGTAAGGTGATCGAGGTACAAACCCCTCAGCAAGGTTACCCGGGCCTACAGCCTCCTGAGTGAGGCTTTGCCATCCCCAACACTATAAAGAAAATATCATATACATATATTCTTTTCATCATCATATATATACATTCTTTCATCATCATATACATAAATTCCTTTCACCATCATAAAGTCATTCCTCTCACAACACATGCATTGGACCTTCAATTCCTCAAGAAATCATAATCGAATATTTTATCAAACGCTTGGCAGGTGTGTAGTATTAGTGTAAAACCATGCAATTCAAGAGTAAAATCATGCAGGAAAATTAATTTTAAAGCCATCAGTAGATACTTGGTAACACCCTTAAGCAATATACATCAACACCCTTCATCAAATCTCACAATAGATATTAGATTCATAGCTGAACATGCTAAAACAATCATAATTTCATGAAATCCCAACGTAGTCTATAGTGAAGTTCATGATAGATAAGAGTCATGAGTAAATCAACTTGAAATAATACAAATTTAGGTAAAAGAGAGCTTGGGTATCATGAGTGAAAGGAACCCACTAAAGAAACCCACATATCTTAGCTTTGGAGAATAGCTTGATGAAGATTGAAAATGGAAACTTGAAGCTTGAGTGAGAACCTTGAAATCAAAATGAGTTTGAGAGATGATTTTAGGAGATGAAATTCCCGACCCAATCCTGGGGCGTAAATGTGATACAGCGAATAGGAAACCCGAAGGAACCCCAAATCCATAGTCTCAGAAGCAAAACATCAAAAATAAGAGATATAAAGAAGGGAAACGAGACTAAGGAAAGTTTTGGATTATCATAAAACATTTAAGAGTCAAGATTATAGCATAATTACATAAATTGTTCCAAGAATACCTCTAACATAGATTAGGCGGGGGCCAAGACACTTTCCGTGCTCACCCTTATAGTATCAAATGTTCAATGTAAAGAGATCATAAAATAAAGAATAGTATAGCTAGTGTCCCCGAACTTGATGACCCACCAAAATCTTATCTTCAAGATGCCAAACTAGCCACGTGGAGGATGATCGTGAGGTGCTACGGTTCATACATGGTAAAATAATGTAGGCATAGAGTATGTATTGATACGTTTGAATGTACTAAGTATGTCGGATGCAATGCAACAAGACACAAGCGAATATAATCAAAATGCATAATCATAAGAAATAGATGAGTATAGTATCAATATGGCATGCATGATCAATGCTTGAAGAAAAACATACTTGAAAATCATATATCTTGTATAGAATATAATAAATGTATGGGAGAAGAAGATAATCATAGACCAATCATCAATTACTTGGAATACAAGGCATGTCACCCCCTTGGAAGGTGATTGAGGTACCTACCCCTCAAAGTGGTAATACGGGCATGTCACCCCCCAACGAGGTAGTTAAGGTACATACCCCTCGACATGGTAGTACAAGCATGTCACCCCCTGATGAGCTGGTGAAGGTCAATACCCCTCGAGGTGGTATTATAGGCATGTCACCCCCCCCAATGAGGTGTTCAAGGCATGCCAACCCCTTAACAAGGTGATTGGGCATCTCACCCTCCAAAAAGGTGTGGTCAACTTGCAACACTATAGATACTTTCATGAATTCAATACATATATAAAATCCCTTTATCATCCTATAGTCACTTAATTCATAATCCATGCAATAGATCATCTATAGATCAATATTCCTTGTCAACACATTTTATCAAACACTTGGCGAATATGCAATGCTAGTGCAAAATCATGCAATTTAAGAGTGAATTAATGTGCGAAAACTAAATGTAAACCTGCGAACACATAGTAAAACCCTCATGTAAGATACTTTGAAATCCACCATCTGATCTCATAATAGATCATAGTTTCATAGCCCAAAACATGCATAGTGACAATAGACAAACCATCTCATAGTATAAGCTTAAAATAGGTGGACATGTGTTTCCAATCAACATTTCATTAAATATCAACATATTTGTAATCATAATTCATAATAAGTAATACCCATAAGTAATACAACTTGAAAACATGCAATCTTTCATAAAAGGAAGGTTGGACACTATATGTGAAAGGACCCAATAGTTGAAACCCACATACCTTAAATTTGGGGATTTTTCTTGATGTAGATTTGGGGAGAACTTCAAACTTGAATAAAGTTCTTAATATTAGGAATTATGCATGAGACACTTGAATTTAGATGAAATATTTGGTTAAGTATTAGAGAGGGTTTTAAGAATGTCTTGAGTGATATAGAGTTGAAAAATGGCTAAGTATAGGTGTTTTTAGCATAGGTGGCATGTGGCCAAGACCCCAATGCCTTAGGATGAAGAAGGAAAAATAAGGAAGTCACAATACTTCTCTGTGATAGATCCACATCGCAGATCCATCACGGACAGCTTCTATCCCCGAAAATTATGCGAAAATCAATTTTTGCTATGGGCCCTCTAAAATCGGGGTTATACCTATTCCCTATTTGATTTTTCTCCCTAATCAAGAATATGAAGTCAAATTTTCAATATCTCATATGGATTTTGAGATATATAAAAATAACGATTATGGGCATTTTTGAAGCATATTTTTGGGGCATTTTTGAGGCGTTTCACAACCAACCACTATTCCCACTCTTCATGGTTTCTACATCTTTCTAGCTGTAGGATCACTTACCACTTGTAGTTTACAAAAGCTTTCAATCACTTTATCTCAAGGGGGGACACAACTAAGTATATAGAGGCATATCTTTCTTCCCTCTCAATGATAACATCTAAAGAATGGTTTGGGGAAAAGAGTATAGAAGTACCAGGTATCCTCAACTTCATAGTTCAAGTGGATTGAGCTTTGGTAGAGATTTACCTGATGAACCTAGCCAAGGACCTATGACTTTAGTCAATATTAAGTTTAACTGAAAGAAGATCTTGGTAATGGCGTGGCTTGGGAATCCAAGGCAAGACACGGCTAAAGCATGACAAGGGCTGGGACAGCTAAGGCAAGGCAAGGGTATAATGTGGCATCATCGTGGCTAAATAATTTTGAGGCTATGTACTAGGAAATTGGCACAGAAAACTAGACCATAATGGCAAGCTGTGTAGGGAAGGACCTGTGCCATGGCACAAACACGTTTTGCAAGTCCTGGGCATTGAACAAGTACGTGGGTAGAGCAATTTTGGTGCCATGACATTATGTTGGTGCCAAATTTGAAGGTTGTCCGTGTGTGCCTTGTACATATGTGGACAGTTGGCCGTTTTGGTAGTTTCTAGCCGTTTGGGACTTGTTAGCATGTTTAGATAAACTAGTAAATTTAAATTTTAAATTAGTGTATCAGTTCGGGAAGTCAACTGACTTGGTAGGCACATTGCTGGCACATCACTGGATGTTGTGGCTATTTAAAGGCACAGGCAAACTAGTCATAGGCAGTATGTTGGCCTGGACGAATTTTGTAAGGCTAAGTGTTTTGTGTGCTTCATTGTAGAACGAGTTAAATATAAAGTTATGACTTGTTCCTATAAGTGCATGTGTTCTTAAAAACTTGTAGTTATGGTCTATGTTGGACTAGATCAAAAGTGATGAAAAAGAGGGTTGAGTCTAAGGAGTCGTTTGGTACAAAAATGAATAGTGCAGGGATTAGTTATACAGGGATTAGTAATGAAAGGATCAGTTTTGCAGGGATTAGTAATGCTGGGATTATTTTTTATCCTATGTTTGGTTTATTGTTTTTCATTTAATTTTATGCTTGGTTTAGAATTCTATAAAAAGTTTCTTTCCAATTAAGCCCTTGAACTATTATGAAATTTTCAATTTCATTCATGTAATTAGATCAAAGTAGATTATTTTTTTGTGACTTCTAACTAGTTAGGAAAATAATAATTTGCCATTATGTTTGCTATTTTCTCACTTAAATTATTTAAGAATAAATAATTATAATTTTAATAAATTCATTGTTAATAAAATGTCAATCTTTAATTTAATAAAGACAGTCCATCTATTATTAAAATAGAAAGATGGTAAACAATTTTAAAATTGGCAATCTATGTTTACAAATAAAAATTTGAAAGTTATAATTTTAATATAGTATTTATATCTTACGAGGTCACTCAACTTTAAGAATATATCCAATATCATTGGACGTTATATTGTATCAATAGAGTTACTCAACTAAAATTAGTTATAAAAAAAAATTGACCTGTCAAAATAATTTTTTGTGTATTATGAAAAATATGGAACTACAAATAAATAAGATTTAAAACTTTGACATGGTAAATTTATTTATTTTTATATTATGAAAATATGAACCCACAAATAAAAAAATTTTGTAAGCTAATTTATTTAAATAAATTTAGAAGTACAAAACTAAAAAGATCAAATATAAAATCAGGAAAACAAAAAAAATGTAAAAGAATTTGAGAGATATTTTTGTCTTTGTGTGTTTAATCCCATGGTATTAATCCTAGGTATTAGCTAATACCACCAAATCAGAGGTATTAGTCAATCTCATGTATGTGGCATTAACTAATACCATGGATTAGTTATACATGGTCCAAAAATCTAACCAAACATGGTATTAAATAATTCCTTCTCATAATCCATGGGTTACATCTCCTAATCTGTGACACCCTCGTGAAAAGACCAAAATACCCCTAGAATTGACCTTGCGCATTTCACTTCTTCCCATGCTCCATTAAAAAATCCTAGACTAGATTTGTGATCAGTGCGAAAAACTGAGTCGAAAAATGGTCTCGACTCGACTTTAACGTGAAAAAACTTGAATTATTTTTTTCCAAAAAGTTTCAAAATAGTGAGGTTTTTGTGCCCCTTCCGCGATGCTCTAGGGACATGGAACCACACATTGATTTTTTAAAATTTCGATGAGATCAGATTTTTTGCAAAAACCAGGCAAATCACACTAGTGCGCGACGCGCACTAGTGAATTTTCAGACTATTTTGTTTCTTTTAATGGGAAAGGGTAGTTTCAACCTTTTCCACACCCCCTAACCAAAACTAGTTTGTTTAAGACAAATTCAAGTCCAAAAATGTATTCTTTTTCATATTCGTTCGTTCAAGAAACAAAAATCCTCCTAGAAACTTCAAGTGTAAGATCAATAATGGTTAGGGCCTTCAAAAAAAATTCCTTCAATTCACCAAGAGTTCTTTCTTGGGTATGTAAGGCCACCCTAAAACTATTTCAAGAATATCTTCAAGAATAGAAATTAGTTTTCACACATGAACTTTCAAATACTAGTTGAGAATAAATCCCCCTAATTTTTGCGAAGTATGTTAATTCCCATGGTACGTATGGATTCTTGATGAACATTATGATTCTTAGTTTCTATATTATTCACTTAAAGTAATATTATCAAAATTATACTCATATATGAACAAGATTCATTATTGTTGAAGTTTCTTGAAAATCTTGTTACTGTTTCAAGAAAAGAAAGACTAGTATGAGTATCTTTCTAAGCCAAGCGCAAGAAGTACATTGTAAAAATTGATTTGTTGTATATTAGCCAAGTTATTTCTAGCATGTTTTGAAGCACTTGAGTTGACATTAGTTTTCAGTCAAGTTAAAGAACGCACATGAGAAAGCTGAGTAGGAAGTTGGGCTAAGTCCTTCAGAAACCACATTTCAAGAATTCATAAACCTTAAGTATAAGCTATATAAAGATCATTTTTGGGAGTAGTGTTGAGCACCGATATGAGTGAGGGTAGAATTAATTACTCAAACTCATAAACTATGTAGCTAGCAAAGGATAGAATTGTACCACGGTACACTCCTATTTAACCATTGAGAAGGCCCAGTTTTGGGATGGATCCACTCCCTTAGTTCGTCGTCCCTTACCCCAGTAAAGTACGGGATGGATCTGGCAGCATGGGCAAGATATTGTATCACCATGAAGCTCATAGTGGTGGTTGTCGTTTAGAGAAACTCTCCAAGTTAAAAGATTTATTTTAGTTACTAGTTTTCAATATGTTAATTTCAGCATACTAAGTATTTATTATCATTGTTACTTTATTGTGAGATATGTTCATGTCTTTTAAGAAATATTGTGTTATTCTGAGTTATTATTTTTGGCCATTTTACGTACCGTACATTCCACATACTGACGTCCTGATGACCTGCATCATTTTATGATGTAGATGCAGGTGACAAAGTTCCCTAGCAGCCATTTCGTTGAGAACTTAATAGGTTCTAGACAGTGGTGAGGCCTCCTTTCAGTCTGAGTCTCTTTGGTTTAGGTTATTTATTTCAGTCTTTATTTAAGTTCAAGCTACTTGGGGCCTATCCCCATAGTCCCTTTCAAACAATTATAGTAGAGGTTGCATAGACTACATGTCAATAGCTTTAGTTATTTTCGTTGTTGCTAGTGGACTATTACATTCAGTTTATCAGACAATTCATGCGTAGCTTGTTATTTTAATAGCCTTTCCACTATTGTTCTGTCTTCCTTTGAGTATGTAGCCAAACCAAGTGGTTCTCTTGGGACTAGAAATGGTTTTAGAGTACCGACTACGTCCAGGGTGTAGGCTCGGGGCATGACAAACTTGGTATCAGGGCACAGAGTTCAAGAGTCCTAGGGAGTTTATGGAACTGTGTTTAGTGGAGTCCATATTATGGGTGTGAAGCGTGCCACATCTCTAATAAGGAGATTACGAGACATTAGAAAGAGTCATTATTACTTACTATTCCTTGTCTCATGTTTTAGAGTGTATCTTTGTGAAGTCCCTTCTAACTCATGCATTCAGGTCGTTTTTTTCAAATCATGTCTCCTCGTAAAGCTAGCTAACTAGTAAGGGGCATAGGATGCCTAGCTAGGAGAAATGCAAACCAGCTTGGCTGAACTCCTGAGGAACCTATAGGTCCAACTGTGCTTGTGGAGCAACCACAACAGGCAAACATCACCAATGCTGACCTTCGCTAGGCCATTTAGACTTTGGCTCAAGCAGCCACTACTTAGGGAGGTCGCCAGGAAGATGGTAGAAATGATGGGCCAGATACTGCCAAAGTTAGGGAGTTCTTGAGGATGAATCCACCATAATTCACGGGTCCAATGTGAAAGAGGATCCTGAGAAATTCATTGAGGAGATCCAAAAGGTGTTTTAGGTTATGCGTATAGGTTATGCTGAGCGGGTTGAGTTGGCTGCATATCAGATCAAGGGGCTAGCTAGAATCTGGTTTGATCTGTGGAAAGGGAGCAAGACAGATGGGGCGCCAAATATTAATTGGGTGGTGTTTGAGGAGACCTTTTTGGGACTGTACTTTCCCAGAGAGATGAGGCAGTCTAAGGTAAGGGAATTTCTAAATTTGAAGTAGGAGAATATATGTGTACGAGAGTACAGCCTCAAGTTTACTCAGTTATCCCATTATGCTCTACCTATGGTGGCAGATATGTATACTAGGATGGATCTCTTCGTGTCTGATCTCTCTCAAATGACTAAGATAGAGGGGAAGGAATGCGATGTGGATTAGGGAATATGGATATAGCTCATTTGATTTCATATGTTTAGCAGGTAAAGGAGGAGAAGATGCAGGATAGGGAGGATTTCAGGAGCAAGATGGACAAGACATCATGCCAGGAGACAGGCAAGGGAGGGATCGGAGGTGGAGGTCACTCATCTTTCCATCCTAAGACAGCCAGACCAGCACCTTCAACCGCTAGTGCACTTGCACTGAGGTTCAAAAATATGCAAGGTTCATAACACCGCAGGTTTCCAAGCAGCCAGTCATAGGGTAGCGTAGCTCATGGACCAAACTATTATTCTATTTGTGGTAAGTATGGTAGGTCTCATACCGGAGAGTGTCTTATGGGAAGGAATAGTTATTTCAAATATGGTTAGGTAGGGGACTTCTTGAAGGATTTCCCTATAGTGAAGCAGAATATGAGAGATAGCAGATCATAGACAGTTTCTTTAGCACCGGAGAGAAATCCCCCTCACGGTGGCACTATAGCAGGGACAAGTAGGCGCACAAATCGCTTGTATGCCATAACCACTAGCCAGGAGCAGGAGAACTCACCAGATGTGGTTTTGGGTATGCTCAAAATCTTTACTTATGATGTCTATGCATTATTAGACCCAGGAGCCATATTGTCTTTTGTAACCCCATATGTATCTGTGAAGTTTAGGATCAATCCAGAATGTCTTCTTGAGCCTTTCAGTGTTTCTACTCCTACTGGAGAGTCTATCTTAGCCCAAAAAATCTATAGGAGCTTTCCAGTTTTTGTTTATCATAAGACTATTGTAGCTACTTTAGTGTAATTAGACATGGTAGATTTTGATGTCATCCTAGGAATGGATTGGCTTCATGCTAGGTATGCCTCCATAGATTGCAGAACCGGGGTACTCAAATTTCAATTTTCTAACGAACCAGTCTTAGAGTGGAGGGGTAGCTCAGTTTTTCCTAAGGGTCAGTTTGTCTTATATCTCAAAGCTATGAAGTTAATTTCCAAAGGGTGTATATACCACCTAATTAAAGTTCAGGATTCTCGTGCCGAGGCACCATCTCTTCAGTCTGTCCCCATTGTGAATGTGTTCCCAGAAGTCTTTCCTGAGTATCTTCCTAGAGTCCCTCCTGATAGGGAGATAGACTTTGGGATAGACACTCTTCTAGATACTCAGCCCATATCTATCCCTCCATATCGTATAGCTCCCTTAAAGCTAAAAGAGTTAAAGTTGCAACTAAAAGATCTCTTAAATAAGGGTTTCATCAGACCAAGCATCTCACCTTGGGGTTCTCCAGTTCTTTTCATGCATAAAAAGGATGGTTCTCTATGGATGTCCATAGATTATTGTCAGTTGAACAAGGTCAGTATAAAGAACAAGTTACTTCTTCCCAGAGTTGATGACTTATTCGACGAACTTTAGGGTGCTACCTATTTTCCCTAAATAGATTTTAGATCTATGTATCATCAGCTTAAAGTTAAAGAGAGAGACATTCCTACAACAACCTTTAGAACCCGCTATAGCCATTATGAGTTTTTGGTCATGTTCTTCGGGCTGACGAATGCACCAAAAGATTTCATGGATCTTATGAATAGGGTGTTGAGGTCGTACCTAGATATGTTCATCATTATGTTCATAGATGATATTCTGATCTACTCCTGTAGTAAGGAGGAGCATGCAGTCCATCTTACAATTATCGTTTAGACCCTTAAGGATTAACAACTATACACAAAATTTTCTAAGTGTGAGTTCTGGTTGGCATCTGTGGCATTTCTAGGGCATATTATGTCCAAGGAAGGTATCCAAGTTGATCCCTAAAAGATTGAGGCAGTAAAGAATTGGCCAAGGCCCACAACTCCTATAGAGAAAAGGAGTTTTTTGTGCTTGGTAGGGTACTACAGACGGTTTATAGAGGGGTTTTCTTCTATCTCAGCTCCCTTGACTAAGCTAACTCAGAAGAAGACTATGTTTGAATAGTCAGAAGCTTGTGAAAAGAGTTTCCAAGAGTTGAAGACTAGGCTGACCACAGTCCCAGTCATATCCCTACCTGAGGGAACAGATGACTTTGTAGTATATTATGATGCTTCCAGAGCAGGCTTGGGCTGTGTATTGATGCAGAAAGGTAAAGTGATAGCATATGCCTCCAGACAGCTTAAGACTTATGAAAAGACTTACCCAACTCATGATCTTGAGCTTGTTGCGGTGGTGTTAACTCTGAAGATCTGGAGATACTATCTATATGGTGGGCATGTGGATGTATTCATGGACCAAAAGAGGTTGCAGTATGTATTTGGCAAGAAGGAGCTGAATTTAAAGTAGAGGAGATGGTTGGAGCTGTTGAAAGACAATGATATGAGTATCCGTTATCATCCAAGTAAAGCTAATGTAGTTGTTGATGCTCTTAGCAGGGTGACTATGGGAAGCACAGCTCACGTTGAGGATGAAAAGAAAGAGTTAGCTAAGAGGGTTCATGGACTAGCCCATTTGGGGATACAGATTGAAGATTCTGAAGAAGGTGGGGCCATTGTCTAAAATGGGTCAGAGTTATCCATTGTGGCGGAAGTGAAAGAAAAATAAGACAAGGATCCTATCCTTCTCCAATTGAAAGAAGATGTTCGAAAAGAGAAAGTATTAGTGTTCTCAAAAGGGGGAGATAGTGTCCTGAGATACCAAGGAAGGTTGTGTGTGCCAAGTGTTAATAGGCTTAGAGATAGGATCATGGCTGAGGCTCACAATGCCAGATACTCTAGCCATCCTAGTGCAACAAATATGTATAGAGATTTTCGAGAAATCTATTGGTGGAGTGGTATGAAAAAGGACATTGTAGAGTTCGTGCCTAGATGCCCAAATTGCCACCAAGTTAGGGTAGAGCACCAAAGGCCTTATGGTGTAGCCCAAAAAATAGAGATTCCTGAATGGTAGTGGAAAATGATTAAAATGGACTTCATAACAGGCTTACCTCAAACCCGCAAACAGCATGATTCGATATGGGTCATAATAGACAGAATGACTAAGTCAACCCACTTTTCTACCTGTCAAAATTACTGTTATAGATGAGGATTATGCCAGACTCTATCTTAAGGAAATTGTTAGGATGCACGGGGTCCCTATACCTATTATTTCAGATAGAGGAGATCAGTTTACAGCATAGTTTTGGAAGTCCTTTCAGAAGGGGCTTGGTATGAAGGTGAATCTTTGCATAACTTTCCATCCGCAGACAGACGGGCAAGTAGAGAGAACTATACAGACCTTGGAAGATATATGGAGGGCATGTTTGATAGACTTTAAAGGTAATTGGGATGATCATTTCCCTTGATTGAGTTCTCTTATAATAATGGTTCTTAAGACAGCATACAGATGGCACCGTATGAGGCCCTTTATGAGAGAAGCTGTAGATCATCCATAGGGCGGTTTGAAGTTTGTGGGGAAGGGTTGATAGGGCCTAATCTATTCCACCAAGCTATAGAAAAAGTTAAGATCATCCAAGAAAGGCTAAAGACAGCCTAGAGTCAGTAAAAGTCATACACAGATGTTAGGAGGAGAGATCTAGAATTCAAAGTAGTTGATTGGATGTATCTGGAGGTATCACCAATGAAGGGAGTTATGAGGTTTTGAAAGAAGAGGAATCTCAGCCCACGATATTTTGGTCCTTACTTGATTCTGAGAAGAGTGGGCAGTGTTGCCTATGAGTTAGAGTTACCAGCAGAGTTGAGCGTATACACCCAGTATTTCATATTTCTATGCTTAAGAAGTGCTTGGGAGATCCCTCTTTAGTTGTTCCGGTTGAAAGTGTGGGAATCAAAGATAACTTATCATATGAAGAGGTCCACCGACGAATTCACAAGTTGAGGACTAAAGAGATAGCTTCGGTGAAAGTGTTGTGGAGGAAGCCACATGGGAAGCAGAAGAAGGCATGAAGCCCAAGTATCCAAATTTGTTCGTTGGCCTAAATGAGGACCTTGAAGGTAAACTTAGATACTTAAGAATTATGTTATTTTGAAGTCTAGAAATCTTGTTGTGTTGAGCTAAATTCTTTATACCGTTATCATTCAAGGATGAATGATCCCAAGTGGGAGATATTATGACAGCCCGGTGAAAAGACCAAAATACCCCTAGAATTGACCTTGAGCGTATCACGTCTTCCCATGCTCTATTTGCAAATCTGAGATAGGATTTACGATCAATGCGAAAAATTGAGTCAGAAAATGGTTTCGAGTATATTTTAATGCGAAAAAAACTCGAATTATTTTTTTTCAGAAATTTCAAAATATTGAGGCCTTTGTGCCACTTCTGCAACGCGCTAGGGATGTAGAACCACACTTTATTTTTTTGAAATTTCAATGAAATCTGACTTTTTCTAAAAACCAGGCAAATTTCACTATTGCGTAATACGCACTAGTGCATTTTCAGACTGTTTTGTTTCTTTTAGTGGGGAAGGGTAGTTTCGACCTTTCCCACACCCCCTAATCCTAAACTAGTCAGTTTAACATGAATTGAAGTCTAAAAACGTATTCTTTTTCACATTCATTCGTTCAAGAAAGGAAAACCCTCCCAGAAACTTCAAGCGTAAGATCATGAACAGTTATGGCCTTCAAGAAAAATCCCTTCAATTCACCAAGAGTTATTTCTAAGGTATGTAAGGCCACCCTAAAACTACTATTTCAAGAGTATTTTCAAGAATAGAAGTTAGTTTTCACCCATAAACTTTCAAATACTAGTTGAGAATAAATCCCTGTAATTTTTGTGAAGTATGTTAATTCCCATGGTATGTATGGATTCTTGATGAGTATTATGATTCTTCGTTTCTACATTATTCCCTTAAAGTATTGTCATCAAAATTATACACATATATGAACAAGATTCATTGTTGTTGAAGTTTCTTGAAAATCTTTTTACTATTTCAAGAAAAGAAAGACTAGTATGAGTACATTTTTAAGCTAAGTCCAAGAAGCATATTATAAAAATTGATTCTTGCATATTAGCCAAGTAATCTAGCATGTTTTGAAGCACTTGAGTTGACATTTGTTTCCAGTCAAGTTAAAGAACACAAATGAGAAGGCTAAGTAGTAAGTTGTGCTAAGTCCCCGAGAAACCAGATCTCAAGAATTCATAATCTTTAAGTATGAGCTATATAAAGATCATTTTTGGGAGTAGTATTGAGCGCCGATATGATTGAGGATAGAATTAATTACTCGAACTCATAAACTATGTAACCAATATAGGATAGGATTGTACCATGGTACATTCCTCTTTAGCCAGTAAGATGACCTAGTTTTGGGATAGATCCACCCCCTAGTTTTTTGTCCCCTACCTTGGAAAAGTACATGACGTCTTTGGCATCATGGGCAAGACACTGTATTACCATGAATCTTATAGTGGTGGTTGTCAGTTAGAGATACTCCCCAAGTTAAAATATATATTTTACTTACTAGTTTTCAGCATATTAATTTTAGCATACTAAGTATTTATTATCATTGCTACTTCATTATGAGATATGTCCATGTCTTTTAAGAAACATTATGTTATTCTAAGTTATTTTTTTGGCCATCTTACAAATCGTAAATTCCACATACTGATGTCCTTAGGACTTGCATCGTCTTGTGATACAAACGCAGGTGACAGATTTCCTCAGCAGCTTCTTCGTTGAGAACTTGATAGCTTCCAGACAAAGGTGAGGCCTCCTTTCAGTCTGAGGCTCTTTGGTTTAGGTTATTTATTTCAGTTTTTATTTCATACTAGCTACTTGGGGCCTATCCTAGTAGTCCCTTTCAGACAGTTATAGTAGAGGTTCCATATACTACACATCAGCATTCTAGGTTTAGTTATTTCTGTTATTGCTGGTGCACTGTTACATTCAGTTTATGTAGACAATTCATGCATAGCTTGTTATTTTAATAGTGTTTCCACTGTTGTTAAGTCTTTCCGCTGAGTAAGTAGCCAGGCCAAGTAGTTTGCTTGGGACCATAAATGGTTTTCGAGTACCGGCCACGTCCAAGGTGTAGGCTCTAGGCATGACATAATCCCTCCATCCAAACATCCCATAAGGGTTATAGGCTGCATAAGTGGGTTAGATCGCATGGGTTGACCCCATATCACAATCCATGTGTGAGGCAAAAACTTATTATGAACCGTTGTTTTGAATACCTAGGGATGTTAATTGATCCATTAAAAGTTTCTCATTAAATGAGATGTGTAGCTTTGTACAATCATCAGTTTATCTTTTATATTTTGATAGTCAATTTAATTTATTTGTCATATTTTTTTATATATTTTAAATTTTAAATTTTTAATAATTACTTTACTTGTTTCAAAAAGATTAAGCAATCTTCCTTTTAGTCCGTCTAAAAAAGAGTGATTTATTTTTCTTTTTTGGCAACACTTTAGTTTCAGCTTTGCATATGACATGTTTAAACCCATGAGAATAAAGGACATTTTAGTACATTTGACATTACTTTAATTTAGATCACAAGATTGAAAAATCCTTTTAATTTTTATACTCTGTGGAATGTTATATTAGGTTTTTTTTAATGGAGGAAGTATGATTTATGTAAAAAAAAATTAAAAAATGTCTATTTAAAATCAACAAAAGATAATATTAACAATTCCATAGAAAACATTCGTACCTCACTCATAAAATTTGCAAAATGTCACACCCATTCGCATAATACCCATTCAAGGTGAAAAGATGCTCTTCAAAATTGCATATTTTTTCTTATGTCAAAACACTTCATTAACATCTTATAAAACCCACATAACTCCTCTTAACTCAATTTGTTCCAAAATAATGAACTGGTCTTTCTACATCAACTCATTAGATATCTACTCTAAAGTAAGTCCCAACCATTTTGTTTGAATTATCATTATTAATCGTCTCCGTTGTGTTTTATCTTTTGTTCGCTACTAATGTTTTTCCCATTCATTTTCCCGCAGTTTGCTTCTTTTTCATTATTATGTGTTTTTTTCCTGTAATAGTTGAACATTTTGTGCATATAATGGGAACTAATGTTTTTGGTTGATTATCATGAATTTCCAGAAGAGGATTTCATCCTTTGCAAAGTATGCAAAATCCAAATTGGATTAGTCTAGCACTTCATTGATAGCATACAAATTCTTATTCTCTCCACATCTTTTCTGTGTTTAGATTATTTCACTGTTAAGTTAAATATTTGTAAATTATAATATGTTCTGCATACATGTTCATGACATTACTTCAAGTTTGTGTCATGACAATGAGTACTTTGGTACAAAAATAAAGCTATTTTTTGCCTTGTAAACTTGCAAATAAAAAATAGGAGGACTGTGGTCTTTGATAAATTACACGTATGATTTCATTCAGCAGCTTGAAATTTGTTAATTGCCTAAAAAAATTTCTATTTATAAATGCAGGTTTAATGTCCAAGTGGACACAAAAAATTTCCATAAACAAGTAAACGGAAATACCATAGAAGATACTTACTGCGTCAAATGTGGAATGCTACTAGGGATGAAATTCGCAAGATGCTATTCAATATTATATGCTAAAGCTATTCATGTGTAGTTCATTTTAATGAATATTTATCTATTATCATATTACTGTTTTTTCCACCAACTGGACGGGGCATATTAGAGAAAGAAGGTTCTTGATAAGCACATGAGTTTCTTACCAGTATGTAAAATGTAATTTTTGTATACTTATGTGGAATATGATTATAAGGTATTAATATAAATATCTTTTGGTTTATGGCAAGAAGTATCACAACCCAAGCCTAGGGCCTAGACCTGAGCAGCGAATGGGGAACCCAAAGGAACCCCAAACAAGCCTCCTAGCATATCATCACACATCCTTGGTCTTGGAAGCAAGATAAAACAACATAAGAAACATAAAAAAGGGAAATTGGTACTAAGGGAGAGAGAGACTTATATTTAAATAGCTCGAATATCAAAAGTGAGTCAAAGCTGAAGCATATACATATCTTGTCCAACAAAACCTCTAACATAGAACTTAGCGAGGGCCAAGATAAGAAATCAGGCTCACTCTCATAGTCAAAGCGTACCAAAAGAAAGGATAGTCTTTAATACGTAGCATAGGAATTAAAACCAATGTCCCCAGAATAGAGGACTTACCAACTAGCTTGAATGGATACCACTAGCCTCGTGGAGGAGGATGATGACCAAATGGAGCTCCGGTTCCTACACAATAATATCATGTAGGCATAGAGTATGTGTTAGGATGTTTGAATGTACTAAGTATATAGGAGGCAATGCAACGGGAGATAAGCAACAAACTCAAAATATATAAACATAGGAAATGGATAGCGTAATAACAATATGACATAAATGAATGGTGCTTGAAGTAAAATCATGCTTATATAGAACATCATAAGTAAGTACAAAGAGACCATCTTTTGGCTAAGGGGCATAACAGATCCCATCCTAGGTTATTGAGGTATCAACCCTCAATTTGGTTATTAACATACACCACCCACCTCTAAGGCGATTGGGATATCAACCCCACACTTTGGTTAATCAGGTATCAACCCCTCAATTTGGTTAATAAGGTATCAACCCCTCAATTTGGTTAATGAGGTATTAACCCCTCAATTTGGTTAATGAACATCATCCCTCTTATCATAGTGGTCAAGGCGTGGTACCCCCTCATCAAGGCATGGTCATCTTAGAATAATATAGACAATTCTCATGAATATAGCTATTATAAACATTTATTTCATCACCATAAAGTCATTTAAATCTTAAGACATGCATTGGACCTTTAATTCCTCAAGAAACAATATCCAGACATTTTAGCAAACACTTAGAGGGTGTGAAATGCTAGTATGAAACCATGAAATGTAGAGATGAAATCATGTAAGAAAATCCATTGTAAGACCATCAATAAATACCTTGTAAAACCCTCAAGAAAAATACATCAAAACCACTCATCAACTCTTCCAATAGATCCAACATTTATAGCTCAAAACATAGCAAAACAGTCACAACTTCACATAGCTTTAACACGGTTCATTTTCATGTTCAGACTAGTAAATCCATTTGTAAAATCAACTTTAAATCATGCAAATTGAGTAAAAAGGAGATTAGGGCACCATGGGTGATAGGACCAAATGAGTAAAGCCTACAGAATTTAGCTTTGGAGATCCCTTGAAAGAGATTGGAGATGGAGACTTGAAGCTTGGATGAAATCCTTGAAGAAATTCTTAAGATTGGTCTTTTGTTTTGGGACTTGAATTTTGGGTGAAATATGAGTTGAGTGTTTGAGAGGATATTGGGGAATATTAAGGATGATATAAGGGTGAAATAAGGCCAAGTATAGGTATCTTGTCATGTGGGAACATTTAGGCCCAAGACTTAAAAGTCTTGGACCGGAATAAAAAATTTGGACAGTTTTTACACACAGGCGCGTCGCGCCACTGACACGGTATTGCTACTAGACATCCCATTTTGTGATTTTTGTATTTTGATATGGTTGCTCTAAAATCAGGGTTAGGCCCTTTTCCCCTAATTTTGACCCTTTGAAAAGAATATGAAGTTGGATTTTCGAAGTAAAGAATAAATTTTGAGATATATGGAAATTAAAATTCCGAGCACTCCCAATGCACATTTTTGGGCACTTCTTGGGGTCGTTTCAATATCTCCCCCTTGGTAACATTCGTCCCCAAATGTAAAAAAAAATGTACATGAGAGGATTGATCATGAGCAAATCAGCCCCAACAAGAATGCAACATTACATTTACAACACCATTTTCAAAATCCCAACATAAGTGCAAAATCATCGTAAACTTGCCAACTTAAACATGAATGCATATGAACAACATGGGGGGTGAAACATAAGACTTGGAATCATGGAAAGTACTTGACATGTCATTATAAGCTTGAATAGAAAAAAAAATATGGATATTGCTCCTCCATTCCCGTACTAGCTCCCCGAGAGACATATACGAATGGATGACTCCTCCAAAAAGGACCTTGACGAACACCACCTTATTATTAGTCAACTTCTCCACTCATCCATCCAGCACCTCCACCGGGACCTTTGGTAAGCCAACTTATCCTCCACATCACCCATAACCTCAAAGCGTTCTATAGCACTAGAGCCACCAAAACATCTCCTCAACCTAGAAGCATGAAGGACCGAACAAACCATAATCATATCCCTAGGTAAATCCCATCCATATGAAACCTTACCAACTTCTTCTACACTTTAAAAGGACATCACAAACATAACTCATTTGTCAACCTTAACCACACCTATTCCACTTGTTGCCATGAACCTCCATCTCTCACTTGAGAGATAACCTCCGCTCTATTATCTTCCCACCCAAGACTTCCAACTCTAATATGACGGCATCAAGGCCTTGCTTAAACTAGACCTCCTCAACGAAAGAAGATTAGAACCATCAAGAACACTATACTACCATTCTCCAGTTCCCTCAACCTAACTTCCAATCTAACCAAGTGATAGACCCCACTAGCCTCCTCCTTGCCACCATTATCCACATACACTAGGCTACTTAGAGCACTAACCACAACACTGGCCCTACTGGAGAAACTAATGCACACTCATACCATAATTCTTAAAGAATTCTAACCACCTTCGTGCTATCCACAGTGCACACCAATCATATTCAGCAAACAACCTCTCATCCTCCAAGTCCAAGTCTTGCAATAATAACCCAAATAATTCACAACTAAACAAATTCATACTTCATTACTAGGGACCACCACAAACATATCAAGGTAGGGTTTTAAGACCCTATTCTACAGAACCATAAACATAGCCAATGCATGAATCAACCAAACAACTCCACCACCACTAATAATGCTTACTCGGGGACAAAGCTCAAACCAAAGATCAATCGTAGAGAAATGATTATCCCATTGTTGTTAACCAAATAGATCGACTATCCTCAACCATCATATAACAACCTTACTGGTTTGAGACTCATTTGAAACATACTATGCAAGTAGCCTAAACTACCCCAAGACCTCCAACACATCAAACTAAGTTCAAACAAAATCACAAGAGATCAATTGAACCTTGAGACAATAATCGACCTACCTCTTTTGCTTCTGCTTGGCAAACTCCCACTCAAATATGATTTCATTGGGAAATTAGAATCTAACTCTACAGGCCCTACAAATAATGAAGACATACCATACATGCCACTAATCCACCTATAACACCCCACATTTTACATGTTCTAATGCTATTTAAATGAATCATGTCATGATTTGGTCAAATTTGCATCAATTCTTGAATGTGCTTGAATCTCGTGTTAGTGGGCGATATATGAGTCTAAATGCTTAAGAGGGTTGAGGGTGTATATGTGTTAGAGTTAAATTGAGGATATATTATCCCTAAGTTAGATATATTATCCCTAAGCTAAGTAAAATAATTGAGGATATTGTATGACTTAATAATTTAGTAGGTGAGTTACCTACTTTCTTATCTTAAAATTGATAGCTAAACGGAGACGAATCTCGACGCCGAATTTGTTCAAGTTTGATTATGAATAAATTTTATGTTAAGGATGTAACTTTGGCCCATGTATTAGTATCATAAATGGACCTTATTTTCAGTCCAAGGATGATTTAAAAACGTCCAAAGGACACTACAATTCACTTGGCCATTTGGACCCAAAACCAACTAAGAAG
>JAOTQR010090593.1:0-33011 GCA_025774065.1 Solanum ossicruentum
TCTCCCCCTTGGGAGAAAACCTCCACCTTGCCCTCTCTCACCAAGGCCTTCAATTCTAACAAGGAGGGGTCAAGATCATGCTTTGCTTTTACCTCGTCAACTAAGGAAGATTTGAACCATCAACAACCACAATACCACCATTATCAACTCTTTCGACCTAACCCCCATTCTAGCCAACCGATGGACCTCACTTACCACCTCTTTTCCCCCATCATCAACATGACCTAGGCTACCCATAGACACCCTATTCAAAGCATCTGCCGCAACATTAGCCTAACTGGGATGATAATGCACACTCATATCATAATCCTTAAGAAGCTCTAACCACCGTCGTTGTCTCAAGTTGAGATCTTTTTGAGTGAACACATATTGGAGACTCTTATGATCGATAAAGACATCAACATGCACTCCATACAAATAATGACGCAAAAAATTTTCAAAGCAAATACCACTGCGGCCAATTCAAGATCATGAGTAGGATAATTCTTTACATGAACTTTGAGTTGTCCAGAATCATAGGTTGTCACCTTACTATTTTGCATCTAAACACAATACAAACCAAAGCATCACAATACACAACAAACCCTTCCAACCCTTGAATTTTGGGTGAAATATTTGTCTAAGTGTTTGAGAGAGTGTTGGAGAATGTCTTGTATGATATGAGGTTGAAAAATGACTAAGTATAGGTGTTTGTATGAAAAGAGAGGCGTTGAAAAATGACGAAGTATAGGTGTTTGTATGCATAGAGAGGCTTAGGCCCAATGCCTCAAAGCCTTGGTACGAACTAAATAATACTGGTTCACGCCCCAGCCATGTCGTGCCAGGGACACAGAACAACACTGGAATTCATCATTTTTGTATTTTCAAATTTTGATACGGTTGTTCTAAAATCGAGATTAGACCTATTCCCCAATCAATTTTGCCCCTGATCAAGAATGTGAAGTCGGATTTTTGATATCACTCATGAATTTTGTGATATATGAAAATTATGATTACAGACACTTCTGAGGCATATTTTCGGGTAGTTTTTGGGGTTATTTCCGGTTATACTCATTCCCCACTCAATTTTGCCTCCCTGATCGAGAATATGAAGTCAGACTTTTGATATCACGCATAGATTTTGTGATATATGAAAATTACAATTATGGGCATTCTGAAGCACATTTTAGGGCGTTTCACCAATGTAGTAATGTAAAGGATTCTTGCATACATGCTCATTTATTTCAGTTAAATTCAATAAATAACAATTTTTAATATGAATCATGCATATAACTAGAAATAGAAAATACCCAAAATAAACCTTGAAATTGAAGATTAGGTTGAAAGGGTTCAGGACTGCATGGGTGGAAGGACCATGGATGAAGAAACTGACATACCATAGAACATAATAGAGAAGAAAGTTGAAGAGACCCTTGAATTTGATAAAACTATTGGATGAAATTGAAGCTTTTTCTTCAATAAAATTTGGAACAAATGAAGGGAAAGGCATTTTCGGGCATGAAAAAAGGGTTAGAAAGGTGTATTTAGGTTAAATGGGTTGAAAATCCCTTTAGAAAATGTAAAAATATAATCAAGAGTCAAAAACATAACATTTTAATGTGTTTCAATGTCAAAATCGATTATCCATGGGTCCAATCACTGAACTATTTGGCAGATCATCTAATAGGACCCTTGGACTGCACTTTTGACAGATTCTGAAGCTTTTCAGGATAATTCAGCAGTCAAAATCGACCTATCACCAAATTATTCTGTGGATTGCTAAAATTGACAACTTCGATAGGCTTCAGTAAATTGGCCATAATGTTATACTCTGAACTCGGAATAAGTCTAAATCAGATGCGTTGGAAAGATAATTCAGAAAGATTTATTTGGTAGGTTGTGGGTCACCTAATTCATTATGTACAAAGAGATATGATCATTTTAAGTTGACCCTTTTAGGAATTCATATCAAAATGTAGCTGATTGGAATTCTTTGGTCTTGGTTCAATGTAAGAGATGTCTTATGACCCAAACCATATGTAATTGATGTCTCTCAAGTTGACTACTCAAAGGAATAAGGGGTGGTCGATCAACATAATAACCCAATTTTAGTGATTAGGGTCTATCCCATAGGGAGTCATTGTTCAAGGCAAATGTGACTCGTTAGACCAAGTCATTAAAAGATCTAGGGGGTTGCAAAAATTAGGATGAAATTCTAGCTAACAAATTCTAATTAAGGAATAAAACAACTCTCAAAGGGAAGATGTTGGGGATGTACAAATATGGGCAATAATTTAACAAATGGGTCTAGATACTTGACTACATGAGTTAATGTTGAGTGAATAGGCTAGGTTACCTATAACCCAAATCACCTATGATATATGGGTGTTTCGCATGAATCAACTAAGATATCACACATATACCACCAAAGACATGCTTGGCCTAATAAGTATGCAAAACACCTACTACCTTGTCCATTGAATCGATAGATTGGGGTATCAACTGTTCAGGCTATTATATCCATTCTACACTCTAATAATCCCAACTATGGAACAATCAGAGATCTAAAAATAGTACCCCAAGTTTGCAACCTTGATATATATACATTAAACTTAGGAACAGATATAAATTCACCCAAATCAACTATAGATAAGTCAAGACATCATCACAAACCTAGGAAGAAAATTAAAGACCCATATCAAAAGCACACCCCCAACATAGGGATGAAAGCCACACATGCTAGAAATTAAATATTAATTACCATGCATAGTAGCAGAAGTCACGGGTGACAATACTAAGTACAAATCAGTGTTTATCACATGTAATCCTCTCTAATTTGATGCCCAAAAGCTTCCAAAATCGTACCATCCCTTGTACTCTAAGAAGAAGGTTCTATGTACTACTACTATAGTGTAATTGTTCTGATATGGAATGAATAGATGATGTATAATGTCCTTTGTAAAATTGCTTATATATATCATGCAAAAAGGGTTAAATTTTGTGCTACGAAATGCCATTTGGTAGTCAAGGCAGACCATTGTAGAGCACTCCGACAATGCGTCGAATGTGCACTTGACCATTTTCTTGTGTATCTTCATGAGGCTTCTCCCACTGCAACATTAGGTGATGACTCTTTGCTCTACCTTCTCAACTCGGTAATGTGCCGAAATATCCCTCATATCACCCTTATGTCGCTATTTAGGGCCTTGGGTGCCGCAACTTTAGGAGATCACTTGTGCACTTTGGCGTATCGTCGATTATTCTTGGTTGACCATGCTATGGACTTGACTTGGAACCTTGGTTGCTGCATAATTAGGCAATCTCCATGAGCATTTGATGGATCGCTGAGGATTTCATAACACCGATTTTCATCACCTTTTAGCACTTTTGCTAATTTCTAAGATTGCACCTCATGTGCTGTCAAAATATTGCATATTTGGAGCCTAAAAAAAGGGATTTTGTTTGTTCTCAATGCGGATTTTTATGGTTTTTATGTGTTTTGTGTTTATTTTTGCAGCAAGTACAGGTTGGCCTGATTTTGGGGAAAAGTAGCAGATTTTGTTGAATTTGAGGACCTACGAGACCTACTACGAGTCGTAGCCCAAGCTTGGAGTCGTAGGGGATGACTGCAGTGATTAACAGATTCCAAACTTAAAATCTAAAAAATTGAAGTTCAGTCATATGAGCCCAAGGTATGATTCGTTCTCCTCACTACGACTCGTAGAAAAGGACCTCGTAGTGATTAACAGTGTTGATTGAAATTGGACAAAGAAATTGTAGGGTGGACTACGAGAAGGCACTATGAGTCGTATACTAGAATAAATTCATTGAGATGGATCATAGCAGTGAAGTCCAAAATGTCAAGTGCTGATAGCGAAAGCCCGATTACGGCTCATAGGTCACCCTACAAGCCGTAACTATGAGTTGTAACATCTGCCAATCTGAATTTTTAAATTATTTTAAGAAGCATTTTGTAAATAGTATAAATAGTATATCTTAGGGTTTTTGAAAGATGAGAAGGGAATTACACATATTTTTAGAGTGATTTTACAGAGAGATGCTCTAAGAACATTTTAGGGTTTTAGACTAGGGTTTCAATTTAGACTCACTTTGGAGATTTGGAATCACTTGTAAATCAGTTTCATCATTCAAGCTTGTGATTCTAAGAAGGGTTTCCTTGTTCTTAATTATACTTGCATAATTTCTCAACTATGTTTGTTTCATTCGTTGTTTGTTTTCTTGCCCAAGTCATGAGTAGCTAAACCCCCACAACTTGGGTGTTGTGAGAACCATGAGTAGCTAGCTTAATAACCCAGACTACTTGCACCTCTTGAGTTGGGTATTTGCGTGAAGTATCTATTTTCCTTCGTTTTTCTTGTTGTTAAATGATGGCCAACATTAAACCCCGCTTAGTGTCATGATCCCAACCAAGATAATGATGAATAGAAAAAGGAAATGCGTGACAGAATTCAATTGATGTATTCTCATCTAATCAATCAAACCTAAACAAGGATAGGTTGACTGGTACAATGGATAATAGTTAGTTGGCACACTACGGTAGCCGGCTGAAACACCCCAAAAATTGCTTGAACATGTACCTCGAAAATGTCCATAGTCATAATTTTTATATATCTCAAAATTCATGCATGATATAAAAAATCCAAAAAATTGAGTGGGAAATGGGTATAACCCCAATTTTAGAGCAACCATAGCAAAATTTCATTTTCCAGAAAAATTCTTAGCCAAAGACGATCCGCGCCATAGCTACGATGCGGCAGGGGCACGGATCAGTGTTATTTGTTCCTCATATTTTCTGTTTTGGCCTAAGGCATTGGGGTATTGGCCCAATGCCCTCCTATGTATAAAAACACCTATATTTAGCCATTTTTCAACTCTATATCACTCAATATACTCTAAAAATCCTCTCTAACACTTAGCAAGATACTTCACCCAATTTCAAGTGACCCAAGCTTGATTCCGGATCTCAAGAACTTTATTCAAGCTTCAAGTTCTCATTCAAATCTTCATCAAGGAAATCCCCAAAGTTGAGCTATGTGGGTTTCTACCATTGGATCCTTTCACCCATGGTGCCCAACCTTCCTTTTCATGTAAATTTTTTTTTCAAGTTGGTTATCTATGGGTATCTTCTATTATGAAATTTGATAATGAACTATGTTGGGGCTTCATAAAATGTTGACTTTTTAAGCATGTTTTGAGCTATGAATCTATGATCTATTATGAGATTTAATGAGGCGTTTCAATGTATCTTGCATAAGGGTGTTACCATGTATTGGTGGGTTGATTTACATTAAGTTTCCTCACATGATTTCACTCTTGAATTGCATGATTTTGAACTAGCATTACACACCCTCCAAGTGTTTGATAAAATTTCTTGTTAAGGATTCTTGAGTTATTGATAGTCTATTGCATGACTTATAAGTTAACTGACTCTATGATGATGAAGGGATTGATGCATGTATTGAATTCATGAAAAATATCTATAGTGTTGCAAGTTGATCACACCTTGATGAGGGGGTGATATGCCTCAACCATTTTGATGGGGGGTGCTATGTCCATCTACCATGTTAATGGGCATATACCTTGACCACTTTGATGGGGGTGTTATGACCATCTACCATGTTGAGGGGTATATACCTTGACCACTTTGATGGGGGGTGTTATGCCTATCTACCATGTTGAGGGGTATATATCTTGACCACTATGATGGGGGGTGCTATGCCCATCTACCAATTGAGGGGTAGATACCTCATTCACCTTCCAAGGGTGTGATATGCCTTGGATTCCAAGTACTAGTTTGCTTGGTCAATGATGATGGTCTCTTCCTACACATGTAATCCATATTTTCAAGTATATGTCTCACAAGCATGTTTCACTCATGCATTAATCATGCATGTCATATTGTTATTATACTCACCCATTGCCTATGTATATGCATTTTGACTAAGTTACCTATGTCTTGTTTCATTGTATCCTACATACTTAGTACATTCAAACGTACAACGCATACTCTATGCCTACATGATGTTACCATGTCGGAACCTAAACATCTCAGGACCTTCCTCCATATGGCTAGTTTGGCATCTTGAAGATAAGCTTTTGGTGAGTCCACAAGTTCGGGGACACTAGCTTTGCTACTCTTGTTTTGTTACCTTTATGTTGAGTATTTGATACTATGAGGATGAGCCTGGAAGTGTCTTGGCACCCGCCCAATATATGCTAGAGGTGTTGTTCGACAAATGATGTACTTATGCTTGAGCTTTGACTCTTATATGTTTTATGCTATCAAAGACGGACTTAGTCCCTTCATCCTCATTTATATCTATTATTGTTGTTATTTTGCTTCCGCGACCAAGGATGTGTAATCTATATGCTAACAGGCTTGTTTGGGGTTCCTTCGGGTTCGCCATTCACCGTCTCATATCTAGACCTTAGGCTTGGGTCGTGGCACCAGCCAAGCACTATAGTGAAATTCGACCTTCACCTTTGCCCAAGGGTTGGAGTAACCTAAGTTAGTATCCTGCATGCAATGTCCTAATTTAGATTGTGTTATCCGGGGTATTTGAATTAGTAAATCATGGGGAATGCAATTTCCTAAGTTGCTCACTCCTTTGATTGTCTTTTTGCTTTGTTAGTATAATTTGAGTTTCTTATAAGCCATTTCAACCACCACCACTACCACCACCACCACCAGCACCACCACCACCCCTTTTAATTGAAAATAGAGTTAATTAATGTTCAAAATGATTGTTGATGAATCAATGCAGCAAACCTGGTATTTCCTTGGGATTCAACCCTAACCTATGGTTAGATTTAATATTTGAAAACGATCATTTTATCCTCAAAGTGAGAGGTACTGTTTGAGCATGATCAAAATTAACGGCATCATTGCTGGGGAATATGGTGAGGTTTTGACTTGATTTCACTAGTAGTTAGTTCAACTATTGATTGCTTAACTCTCTTGTATTTTACCTTTTATTTTTGTTTTTGTTAGTCTTTCTTTTATACAGGTACATTGTGGTATTACCCTTTCCACTTCAGCCAATACAAGCATCCAACAAGTGGTTAAGCAAATGGCAGAGAAAAAGCTTCTTATCACTAGTCATCTACTCCAATCATTGCAAAGGCGTGTGCTATTCTACGATCAGCCATCAGACGATCTACATGATCATCTGCAAAAATTTGCACGAGTGTGTAGGGACATTTTGGGAACACAACATCCTACTATGGATGCCATGGTACTTCAAGTTTTCCCAACGACCCTTAGAAGTTATGCTGCTATCTGGTGGTCTGAACTCTCTCAAGATATGTGCTCAAACTGGGTGGAGATGAAGAGAGCTTTCTTAGCAAGGTTATATGTTATACCAAATAAGTTTAAACTTCAAGACTGAATTATCAACTTCCAATGAATTCCAGGTGGTTCGCTAAGTACGACATTAGAATGATATAAGGAATGCTTGGGAAGAGCTCAGGCTTATAGTATCTTTGATGAATTACAGGTGGAAAATTTTTGAAGACCTCTAAATTTAGAACAACAACGTCAGGACGATGCTCTACTATGAGGTGAATCCATGGCCTTACTAAGGAAACCATCTGGAGAAGTTGCCGAACAGATGAACAAAATGGATGTGATGCATCAAATATACAATCTTATGCATGAGCAACAAGCCACCCACACGAGTACATTTGATGAAAATCCAGCCTAGAGGGAGAGAGTGGTGCAAACACATGGTTCAGATTGCCTTATAACCAATGCAATAGAGATGGAATCTCTAAGGTTGAGAACATGTTTGCTATGATGGTTGTGAGAATAGATAAACAAGAAGAAATCTCGCGAGAATTCAAGTTCGATGTTATTAAGATAAATACAAAGTTGACCAACATTCATCTATAATTCAACAGCTCAATAACAAATTCAAACTTGTTCTATACAACTTGAATAGATCCAACAGAGTGTGTTGAGCAAAGAAAAGCTTTGTGAAAGAAGGACATCACAGCTTGAGGAATTTTGAGTACTCAAGATGACTAAGTCGGCCACGACGTTAAAACAAGGCGCTTCTGGGAGGCAACCTAAGTACTTTCCATATTTTTTGCCTATGTTGAGTTTATTTTCATTGTGTGAATTTTTAGGTAGTAGATTGATTATGCTTTAATCTTTCTTTTAAGACATTGAATCAGTTGTATTTCTAGGTAATGATGTATTTTGAGATCAAGGTTTGCAGGTATTGAACAAGTGTAGAAAAGTTGTAGAAAATAGCATTGGAAGCAGCCTCTACGACCAGGTCTATTAGCTGTAGTATGCCATATAACTTGTAGTCATGCCTCATAGATGATAACAGTGATGATTAAAGTTGGCACTCCTACTATGAGCCAACTTTATGACTCGTAGTCCAAGCTACGAGTCGTAAATAGGGTTCGTAGTGTTCAGGCATTCTTTTCAGAAATTTCTCTAAGTGTTAGGTTGTCTATAAGACCTGGACCTACGAGTCATAGCTAGGACTATGACCGGTAGTCAACGTTTTGTAGACCCAAATTTGGGATTTTTAAACGTCGGCCTGAGAGGAATATAAGGGGTCAAAAATTTATTTTGATCTCAAAATTTAAACCTAATACTCACATTTTGTTCCAAAAACCTCCCCCCAACTATTTCAATGTGTTTCCGGCACTATTTCCAATGGACCCACCAATTGTTTGACGACCCTCTCCAGCATCTAGGGTTTTCTCTTCCCTTTTTCTTATTTTGTTTATCATTCATCATTTTCTCTTAAGGAATATTTCTTAGTTAAATTTCATATACAAAATATAATGTCTTTTGAACTTCTTGAATGAGTTTGAGATAGAAATTGTTCCTGAGAGTATTCATGGGGAGAAATTGATGCCTTTGAAAGAGAATTAGGGTGTTTGTTGATTCAAATTCCTTGAAATTGACCATAGTTGAGAACATCACCCTTGTTATTGGGTTTGATGATCATCTTTTGCCATGTTTGTTGATTAAATGTATGAAATGGGTTTGTGATGGTCAGTTGATTGACTATATCATGGTAGCATGAAATGTCATATTGGGTAGGGTGATTTTGTTGAAAATGATAGTTTTAAGTGAATTCTTGATGTGCTTGTGAACCTAATTCCTTGATCATTCATGTATGAGTTTGAGCGATTATGTCGTGTGTTCAGGGAATGATGATATGAGTTGTTCTTAAATGTTTTTGGAGGGTTGATTTTTGATTTTGTATTGTTGGGTGTGATTTTGCTTAGTTGGTTGAATTGAATATCATGATTAGGGTTCGTAACAAGTTGTGCTTGATATGTAAATTGAGAAGTTGCTTTGATGTTGTTTAGAGTTTTAAATTGTTATAGTTTGAAGTCCGTGCAATGAGGTTATGGTACCTCAGGTACCTGTGATTCTCTGCTACGAGGGCCTCCTATGACTGTAGAAAGACCTACGGGCCGTAGTTTCCCCTTGTAAGGAATAATAGTAACCAAAGGTTCCTTAACACTTACCATATAAGACCCACCTACAGGTCATAGTGTCCATTACAAACCATAATGGGGTCTTATGAACTTTCCTTGTGATTAAATTTCGTCACTGAAATTTGGTACGAGCCAAGTCTATGACCTATAGCCACGACTATGAGTCGTAACTGAGCCTCATACCTGATTTCAGTATAAAATTTTACCAGGTACCTTTGGACTACGAGATAGCAGTACGACTTGCAGTCTTCACTATGAGTCGTACCAAGGCCTCATACTTGCAACTGGTGCAGTGTTGATTTTATTGAGTGTTTTCCTTTTGTTGTTGCTTATTTCTATTTTGTTGCCTATGTTTGTTTTTTGGTCATGTAATATGGGCCTAATTGTGGGTTTGTAATGAACTTTTCAGGTACAATGGCTCCCAAGAATAGAAATGCGGCTATTCAGGCCTTCAACAGGAGGGTAAGAGATAAGGGCTCAGACAATGAACGTTTTGAGGGCTCAAATGAAGAACCAAATGTTCGGATTGACCCTGAGGCTTAGGGTTCTCAAACCAGAGCTTGGACTGAATAAACTCCGATGGAAGTTGAGAGTACCTCCTAGTCTGACGAGGAGAGAAGCGTAGATTTGTCTAAGTCACATGACTTGCCCCAAGGTGAAGGAGCAACCTAGACCTCGGTTGACCCATCCATTTCTACTGATGAACCTTAGCATCACTGATGGGTGATCATGGGCATAGAGGCTATGTACAGTTAGGGGATATAGCTTAAGGGGCAAGGAAGCCCGTGAGACCATTATACAAGGAGCCCCGACTAGTTGGTTCTGGCCTGAGTCATGTCCCTACTTTGGAGGATAAGATAGATAGGCATGGTCTTAGGTGGCTGACCAGAAAGCTGGACAAGTATGCCCCACTTCTAGTACGGGAATTCTATGTTAAGTATATCACTACAATTCTATGGGATCTTCCAGAAGGGCAGAAGTCCCTTAAGCATCCCCAATTGAGAGAGGTTCTAGTTCGAGGCTAGTTGGTGGAATTTCAGAGAAAACCATCTATAGAGTATAGTTTGGGCCTACTTACAGAGCTCTGAAGTCCACAGCCGAGTATAACAGCTGGATTCACAAGATGAGATGGGATATGATTGGGAAGAATGTGGCCTATAGGATCGCGCTTCTAAGATGGGTGGCCAGCTAGATAGTAGAGAGTGGCCTCGAGCCTATGTGGGTCACTACATACATAGAGCCCATCGTGAAGTCAGATCTTTTGTTCCCCACCAAATTTTGGTGGCTATCATTCGGGCTCGCATCCGACCCACCTTCAGTGATAATGTCATCATGTTGGAGCGAGTAGTTCTGCTAGCCAACATCTTAGCTAGTTATGATATTGATTGGGCCCGTGTGATGGTCGAGCAGATTTATGAGTCAGCACTTCGGAGGAACACATGCATGCCTTTTCTGATCCAGATCCATAGGTTATGCATGGAGGCCGGGTGTGAGTCTCTCTCCATCTTGATCCATAATTTGAGGCCCTTCACACTATGAATCCCAGCCTGATCAAGGCTGATGAGAACTCGGTGGCTCTCCAACAGGCAGCACCTCCTCCTATTCTCGAGCCTTTTGATCCTGAGCCATCTGCAGAGGGTTCTACTCTAGCTGCTACTACTACTACTCCAGCTACACCAGAGCAGCCTGCAACAACTGACATCGAGGTTGGTCCCTTGACAGCAGCACCTGCACTAAATCTATCTGCACCTCAGGTTCCATCTGCAGACTTCCTTATATGTCTATTATTGCTTTTCAGGATGTGCTTCGCAAGATATCTAGGGCAGAGGCCCAACTAGCTTAGTTGATACAACAGATCAAGCCTTGGGTACGACAGATTATTCAAGCATCGGAGGAGAGATCCAACGCGTTCACTCTCTCAATTGTGGACCAAAGGATTGCTATGATGGATGCTCGAGCTGATGCTTTCAAGGCTAGAGTGCAGAAGAGACTTGATGGGACCCAGTCTACCGATATGACAACTTTTCAGCAAGAGTTGGCTAAATTTTAAGTCCGACTTGGTTGCATCACTAACAGCCTCGATCACAGCTCTAGAGCAAGCACCTGTGAACAAAGACTTGATTGATCTATTTGGTTTAAACGATCTACCACGTGCTCTCGGGAAGAGGACCTCCGAGGAGAATGAGGACCCGGAGGAGCAGCTCATAGAGTTTTTCCTGCAAAGATTGAGAGAGGGGGAGGAGGAGAGGAGAGCTCTAGAGGTTGAGAGATTGCACAGAATTTCCTCAGCTAGCACAACTACAGCCCAAACCATTCGGAGGAGGAAGCCACTATGACAAGATAGATGTCGGTGCTTGCGCACCTTTTGATGCTTGCCTTTTTGACCCCTATTTTTTATTTAGTTTTTCTAATATGCTTTGAGGACAAAGTACATTTGTTTTAGTGGGGTATGGGTAGTTTTGGATTAGGGTAAAGCATGAGTAGCCTGTAGTCCACAACTATCCTATTTTAGATATCCCAAGGTTTTGTTGCCATGTTTCTTTTGCCTTGTGGATGATTTTAGTTTTCATGTTGAAGTGGCACGTTTTTAGGTGTTTTGGATGATTTGTTCATATATGGTCATTACTTTTGGCATGTACATGGTTTTGAATAGTTTTTATGAAATGTTTTGGAAAATTGGTACCTATAAGATTTTTGTGATTTGTAGTTACTTTTGCAATCCTGCATGTGCAAATGGTTTCGCAATGTTTGTTCTGACTAAGTGAAGGCAAGTTGATAGTTGAATCATGAGTTGTGCGTCTATGTTGGCTATGTATGCAATGTCATGTGTGTATGAGATGAATATTGTTGTGTTCATGCATTGTTTACTAATTTAGAACTTGCCTTGTTACTCTAAGTTGGACTGGAGACTATGTGGATTAGGAAGGGATCTCAGGCCATTGTTCTTTAATTTAGTCCACTCTTGCCTAAACGACCCACTAAATAAAAGAGTTTACCCTTGTTCCAAATGTTTGAGCCTCACATAAACCTTTCTTTCTTAATACCTAGCTATCCGAACCTTATTTACTGAAATAACTTGATATTAGCCCTAGTCTATCCTTAAACATAATGAACCTTGATTGAGGCAAAAAGCCTACGTGGAGGATGGTTACCAAAAGTAGCCCTGGTTCAGGGAGTGGATATTGTGTACTTCATGTCAGGCTAAAAGCCTAAGTTGAAAGTGGCCTATATTGTGGTATATTAGCAAAAACTGAAGTGAGGATTTGGAAATAAAAGAAAGAATGGAAAGCCATGTACCGAGTAAGAGAAAAAGATGCCTTAGTATGAGTTGAAAAAACAAATTGAGTTTGAAAATAAGGCACAAGCTGAAAAATGAAGCGAAAATACCTGAAAAGCTTGAAATGAGGAGCAAGGGAGAATATTTAAGAATGGTTGAGCTTTTAAGGTGAAAATGTTGAAAAACGTAGTTCAAGGTTGACTTTTAGTTGCTAATTGCCAAAATGTCATACCAAAGTCCCATGAGCCTGCGTTACAAACCCATGAAGTCCTAAAGTGATCATGATCCAACTAGTCAACAGTCCAGGTTGTGAGTATATGGGAAAGCTTATGGTAATGGTTATCATGCGTGAAATCTCATTTGTGAGAGTGAGTATGCTTGCACAGTCCCTTAATTTACTTTGAAGGCTTATTGAGTGAAAAAGGGGGACTTCTTTTTTGTGAGGGCATTTGCATTGCATGGTTAGCATATAATTAACTTTTTCAACGATTGCGGATTGTTGATACTCCTTAACATGTCATAGTTGGATTGTCAAATGCATCAATGTGCCTTGGTTTTCTTGGTAGCTACATGATCATGTTTTGAAAATAAGTATGGGTACTTGAGTTGAAATTGTGTAAGGTATATGCCAATAGGATGATTGTTATGTATTTCTTATTATCTAATTAGATTGAGTCATCGCTTGAGGACAAGCAACAGTTCTAAGTTGAGGGTGTTGATGTGCTGTCAAAATACAGCACATTTGGTGCATTAAACAAGGGATTTTGTGTGTACTCAATGCAATTTTTTATGTGTTTGTGTTTATTTTTGCAGAAAATACAAGTTGGCCTGATTTTGGGAAAAGTGGTAGATTTTGTTGAATTTGAGGATCTACGAGACCCACTACGAGTCGTAGCCCAAGCTATGAGTCATAGGGGATGACTGTAGCGATTAACAGTTTCCAAAATAAAAACCTGAGAAATTAAAATTCAGCCATATGAATCCAGGGTACAGGTCGTAGTCCTCACTATGAGCCATAGAAAAGGACCTCGTAGTGATTAGCAGTGTTGATTGGAATTGGACCAAGAAATGCAAGGGTGGACTATGAGAAGGCACTACGAATTGTATACCAAACTATGACTCATAGAGGTGGATCGTAGAAGTGAAGTCCAAAATGTCAAGTGCTGACAACGAAAGCCCGATTACGGCTCATAGGTCACCCTGCGAGCCATAACTACAAGTCGTAACAACTGTCGATATGAATTTTTAAATTATTTTAAGGATAATTATGTAAATAGTATAAATAGTATATCTTAGGGTTTTTGAAAGTAGAGAAGGGAATTACACATACTTTTAGAGTGATTTTAGAGAGAGAAGCTCTTAGAAAATTTTAGGGTTTTAGACTAGGGTTTCAATTTAAAGACTCGCTTTGGAGATTTGGAATCGCTTTTAAACCAATTTCATCATTCATGCTTGTGATTCAAAGAAGGTTTTCCTTGTTCTTCATTATTCTTGCGTAATTTCTCAACTATGTTTGTTTTACTCGTTGTTTTTTTTTGTTGCCCAAGTCATGAGTAGCTAAACCTCTACAATGTGGGTGTTGTGGGAACCATGAGTAGCTAGTTTAATAACCCAGATTACTTGCGCCTCTTGAGTTGGGTATTTGCATGTAGTATACTATCTTAGTCGAGATCGTGACACTAGGCAGGGTTTAATGTTAGCCACCATTAAATAACAAGCAAACAAAGGAAAATGCTAGCCAGCCAAGCGCTATAGTGAAATTTGACATTCACCTTTGCCCAAGGGTTAGAAGAACCTAAATTATCATCCTGCATACAATGTCCTAATTTAGGTTGTGTTATCTGGGGTGTTTGAGTTATTAAATCATGGGGAACACAATTTCTCTATTTGCTCTCCAATTTGATTGTCTCTTCGCTTTGTTAGTATAGTTTTAGTTTTTTATGTCATTTAAACCCCCTCCCCCCTCTTTAATTGGGAATAGAGTTAATAAATGTTTGAAATAATTATTGGTGAATCAATGCGGCAAAACCTCGATTCCCTTCAGATTCAACCCTAACTTATGGTTAGATTTTATGTTTGACAATGATCACTTTATCCTCAAAGTGAGAGGTATTGTTTGAGTGTGATCGTCTAGCCTTTTTACGCTAACTCTTTTTACTATCATAGCACATGCATATTTGTTAGCAGTTGGAATTATTAGCATAGTAAGGGAAATATCTCTTTACAGTTTGACCCTAGAATGAGTCTGAAATATGGACTTATCAACACCACCAGCTTAAGCTTTTGCTTGCCCTCAAGAAAATCAAACATCAATCTATCCAAGTCAAAGCTTCCAAATATGGCCACAGGGAGCAGCACAAACATTTTCACCTTTTTCATCCTTTCATGAACTTCCACAAACCACTTATGTGATTTTGAAGTCTCAAAAGATGACTAACTAGTAATCAAAACATGGCTATGCTCACAATTGCTCATGTAGCCACTAATCACTGACCAAAAGCATCACCATTTGTCCTCATGCTAAAGAAGATCCTGAACACTCAAGATTATGTCATTGATTTATAGAGGATCTCTTTAACTCTCTCTCTCTCTCTCTCTCTCCCAAATGAGAAATTGTATGTAAGTTTCAACCCATATGCTTGTCCTTATTCACAATCGGAGTTTACCTGACTTTCATCCGAACTAGGGTCCTAAAGGACTTTGCTAGGACTATACTGTAGGGTAAAGGTTGAGTATGATAACATATGGTCAATATTGGCTCATCCCTTCTTAAACTCTACATGTTCTTTTTAAGCACAAAGATTCTTATGATTCCCTTTTCATTCATCCCATTTTAGACATCTCTTTTACTTTTCATACAGTCACCCTATGTGTCACCCTTTTGTCTTTTCTTTCATATCAAGATTTTCTTTCTTTATTTTTTTTTTTAATTTTGCACGATCCTTACTTTTCAAACTTTTTGCTTTTCACTTTTCCTTCTTCTTCTAGGACTCCTCAATCCCTTTCTTTTTTTCTCACCTTTCTTTTTCTTACTCTTTCATGGGAGACACGTCCTTCTCCTATTAACCACCCTAACTTAGCCTTTAGCCACTGCTTTACCTTCAAGTTCAAGGAGGGATTAGTAAGAAGAAAAAAGACTTGTCTTTCACAAACACAGGTCAAGGTTACAAGGTTGCCAAAGAAGGATTAAGTCTCAAAAAGGTTAACCAAGGATTTTATTCACTACCAAGGCATGTCACTATAGTCAAATTAGGCTAATGAAACCAAAGAAGACCTAAGATTCTCTCCTAATCTAGAATTAACCAAGTCACTTCTCAAGACAAACCAGGCAAGTTCTAGATGATGCAATATAAGCATTTCGAGAAGATCACTAACCACACATTGGCAAGATGGCTTTGAATTCAAACAACGGCAACACATTTGCAATTTTTGGAACATCGCATATCCAAGCTCAATTTCTCACATAGTCAACTCAAGATTCCTCAAATCTCTTTAGGGATTGATTTATCAAGAATGGACTAATTAGTGAGTACATGTTCCTCGTTCATGGAACTATCCATATCAAAGATATGGATTATCAAAGCTCAGATAGCTAAGGACTAGAGACACGATATCATATTCACATACTTGTCATCTATACACGGAGTTTACCAAAAAATTGCAACTATTTATTCATTGAATCAAGAAAAACAAAAGCAAAAAAACAAAATAAATTACCAAAATAAACATTACTCTATTATAACCTAATTTAAAATTTTATTTACAATTAAATTACAACTCAACCATCAAAACTACCTACTCCCAACTTTAAAGGCGACATAACAACACAACTCAAAAGTAAAAGTAACCAACTCAGCCCCTCGTCCCCCTACAAAAGAAACATTTTCCTCTATGTGAATAAACAAAATACAAAACTTAAAGCAAGGGTGAGTGAGTTAAAGAATCCCTCTGATGTGTGTCATGATGCATTAGAGTTAGGATTGAAGGGAGCTCATCTACGTAGGGTTTCCCTAGATATGTTGGTATTCTTACAGGGATGTGGGCTTGTATCCTAGCAAACTTTCTTTGCTGCTAGCTTTGTTCTTTGCCCTCCTGGCTTCAAGTTAGTTGGCCAAAGTCTTATCTCTAGCCTTCTCAGTTGCTGCTGCAGGAGGGTCCCCTATGGCTTTGCACGTATTTTTGAGAACGTTGCCCTTGAATTAGCCTTTGAGGTTACATTTCTTATTGATCCTTTGATGGTGGATTTGTTTTTCTTGTATCCTAGGGGCCTTAAAGGCCCTAGGGTTTGTAAGCACAACATCCCTATTTTCTTCCCAAATCACATCACACCCTTCCTTATTGGACACTTCGATTTAAATAGACCTGTACGACAGTACTTTTGATTGGTTAGGACAGGAAAAAAGTAATAATTTCAAACAAAACATTGAACATTCAAAGTGTGTTAGACTGCCTAATCAGTCTCAATTCATCGTCGAGTGAAAAGAGCAATTAAATTGGCCTTCGCCAAAAATGACAAAGTCCAATAGGAAGATGCACTAGCAAAGTAGGTGATTCTTTAGATGGATCGGCGAATCACTGAATTGGTTGGATGCTCATGAGTCCTATCACCTAACATCACAGAGACCACAAGTAATGAGGCATGCTATAACGGCAATGATGAGGGGTGTTTGGCCCATCCCCATGTAGTTTACGGTGGTCAAACTAACTACTTTCACCTAACAACAATAGCACAAACCACCCCATCCCCCAAACAACCAAGATCACCAAATGATGCCCAACAATCATTCAGATAAGCATGACAATGTTCAAATTAGCCCAACGACGACTTGCCCTTAAGATTGGCATAACTCAATCTATCATAGGACAAGTCGTAGTTGTGTAAACCTAAACCCTCTAGCTTGGATATTACATGTTTATCTCTTAAATATGTAAGACACATAAAAACTCAACAAGAAATCAATAATTCCTCGACAGTTTCAACTCGGCCAACACCTAATCACCGGTTATTCATGCCAATTTCACAACCAATGTTAGAAAAAGAAATACAAAGAGGTTACCTAGAATTCCATATGCACTATATGGTGTGGCACCATATGATGGCGAGGTGGGACACATCAAATCTAGAAAGAGAAAAGAAAAGAAAAGAAAAGAAAATGACATGTCAATGTAGGATGAGAAGAGTGAGTGTGAGTGAAGAAGAGAGAGAAAGAGAACGGAAACTGAATAGTGAGCATTAATTCTCATCTAAGAAAAAGAGGAAAAGAATCTTTGTCTTCCATATCACTATTTATCACTGCAGAGTGCATTCGGCAGTCCGTCATTTTGACGCGAGACCACCTTTTTACTTGGCATCAATAATGACTCCACTTTGGAAAGGTGCTCTGGCTAGATGTCACTGAACATTCTTAGTGATATGCCCTGTTAGCAGTCCCATCACCTAATCAACTACTCTCAAAAAGGGTGGTCAGCTGAAGTATCGCCTTATGTATTCGGTGGTCCACTAAGTCTACACCGAGCCCGTCTAAAATTACAGAGTTATTGGATCTCTTGATGCTCCCAGAATGTGGTCAATTTTGAGATCGTCGTTTCCATTTTGGTGATTCACCCAATTGTGTAGGCGATCACCTAATTATACAACATCTAGAGAACCATGTTTGGGCCCAAAAGGGGGGGGGGGTTCTAATGGACCATTGCCTTCTATATTTGGAAATTCCTCGATTGGGCCTTAGAATCACTAAAACTAGAATCACTTCCTTGACCAAATTTTGGTCAAATGAGCGGTCTAATTTGAGTTCGCCGATATCATGCGGCGATGCGCCCTTCATGCAGACATCCTTACCTTTCTTTACACATTACCTTTCTCAACTCAAACCTGCAACCATCAACAAACTCATTACTTTATTATTACTATTCGCTTGGGTTTCTTCCCAAGAAGAACCTGAGTTAATGTCGTGTCACGATGATGTCCAATACAACTAAGCATAACTGATTTTCATTCCATGAACCACCCAGATGTCCAGTGGCTTGCCATAGTATTTTTTTAGCCTCTAACCATTTTCCTTACATCATTCACCCTTATGATTCTCAACTTCCACTACTTTATTAGCAAGCACCTCAGCCACATTGAAGGGACCCGACCATCTTGACCTGAGTTTTCTAGGAAACAAATGCATCCCAGAGTTGTACAACATCACGAGATCTCCTTTAATAAACTCTCTATTCAAGATATTTTGATCATGCCATATTTTCATCCTCTCTTTGTATAGTGCAGAGCTCTCATAAGCTTTCAATCTAAATTAATCCAACAAGTGGAATTGATTCAATCTATCCTCTAGAACTTCGTCGGCATTGAAATTCAACTTCTTGAGAGCCTATAAGGCTCGATGCTCCAACTCGATAGATAGGTGACATACTTTCCCACACACTAGTTGGTAAGTAGACATCCCAATAGGGGCCTTGTAGGCCATACGATATGCCCATAATGCATCCTCAAGCTTAGCTGCACAGTCACTCCTATTCCCATTCAAAAGGAGGATAACCTTAATCTCCCTATTCGACACCTCCACTTGATTGTTTGCTTGAGTATAGTAAGGGGTTTTCACCTTGTGCTTGACTCCATATTTGCTCAACAGCACCCCAAACATTCTACTGCAGAAGTAAGACCCACCATCTCTGATAATGGCCTTCGGAGTGCCAAATGGGTGGAGTATGTTTTTCTTTAGGTATTGAACTACTCCTTTACCGTCACTCATTGGCAATGCTACAGACTTGACCCATTTTGATACATAATCCACATAAGGAGAATATACCTATTACCAAAGGAGCTTGTGAAAGGTCCTATAAAATCCATCCCTCACACATCAAACAATTCTAACTCTAAAATGGGAGTTAGTGGAAACGGATGCCTTCTTAAGATGTTACATTGCAATTGGCATTCCGGGTAGGCTATAGTGAACTCTAAAGCATCCTTATGCAATGTTTTCCAATAATAACCACTTTGCAATATCTTATATGTGGTCCGAATTCCTCCATGATGGCCACCTACTGCATGAATGATATTCTTATAAAATAGCCTACATAGCCTAATCGGGGACACATCTTCGGATCATGTTATACATGCACTCTTTGAAAAGATAAGGCTCGTCCCAATTGTACTTCTTTACATCATGCAAAAACTTCTGCCTCAGGTTAGGATTAACAAAATCTAGTATGATACCACTGATCAAGTAATTTGCAAAATCACCATTCCATGGTGTTGCAACCATATCAACTTTCATCACTTCTTTGTCTTAAAAATTATCACAAATTTCCTCATCTTCAACTTGAGAGTTAGGTGATTCAAGTCGAGATAGATGATCAGCCACCTAATTTTCATAACCTCTCCTACTCTTACCTCAAAGTCAAATTTTTGCAATAACAATATCCACCGTATAAGCCTTAGCTTTGCATCCTTTTCACTATTAGATAGCGAAGTGCAGCATGATCAGTGTGAATAATTACTCTTATGCCATATGCCTATAATTTTTCAAATGAATATATTATAGCTAGTTGCTCATGCTCTATAACTATGTAATTTTCTGGATTGTATTCAACATCTTGCTAGCATAGTAGATTGGATGAAAAATCTGCCCAACTCTTTGACCCAACACTGCTCTAAGAGTCGCATTACTTGCTTCACATATCACCTCAACTAGTTTAGACCAATCCAGAGAAATTATCACTGGAGCTTCAACTAGTTTCTACTTGAGAGTTTCAAGTGACTGTAAACAACCACCATCAAAGATGAATTGTGATTCCTTCTCCAATAGCTTACACATGGGACTTGCCATTTTCACAAAATCTTTAATGAATCTTTGGTAGAATCTAGTAGGTCCTAAGAAACTTCTCACTCCCTTGATTGAAATAGGGGGAGATAGCTTTGCAATTATGTCAACCTTGGCTTGGTCACCTTGTAGCCGTTTTCTCGAGATCTTATGATTTAACACTATTCCTTCCTTGACCATGAAGTGGGACTTTTCCAAATTGAAAACCAAGTTAATTTCCACACACCATTGCAACACTTTCTCAAGATGGTTTAGACATTGATCAAAGGTGTCACCCACTACGAAAAATCCATCTATAAATACCTCCATTGAGTCCTCCATCATGTCGGCAAAAATGGACAACATACATTTTTGAAATGTGGTAGGGGCATTAAATAGCCCAAATGGCATTCTTTTGAAAGCAAAAGTATCATAAGGGAATGTAAATGTAGTCCTATCTTGATCCTCGATTCATTAGATATTTGATTGTATTAGTAGTACCCATCAAGAAAGCAATACCACCCCTTCCCAGTGGGCTCCCCTAGAATTTTGTCCATGAATGTAATGGGAAGTGATCTTTCTTTGTGGATGCATTTTAACTTTCTCTAGTCCATGCATATTCTCCATCCGGTGACTGGCCATGTTGATATTAGTTGGCCCTTTTCTTTCGGGACCACAGTCATGCCCCCTTTTTGGCCACACTAAATGGGACTCACCCAATTACTATCTGCAATTGGGTAAATCACGCCAGCGTCGACCCACTTAATGATTTCCTTTTTCACCACTTCTTGTATAGGTGGATTTAAAACCTTCAACTAATTTGATCTTATGGGTACAAATCCCCAAGGGGATTCCCACAATATCAGCTATTATCAGCCAATGGCTTTGACATGTTTCTTGAGTATTTTGACAAGAGCTTTAATTTGTTTCTCCTGTAGATCAGCTAAAACAATTATCAACAAGGTTTTGTTATTCCCCAACAAAGCATATTGTAAGTGACTTAGTAGCTCCTTCAGCTCAACTAGAAGTTGCTCCTCAATAGATGATTTCGCTGGTAGTGTTTCCCGATTTTTCGAATCAATATCAAGTTTAACCGGGGTTCTTAGATGGCTTCCAGTCCCTATCATAGCATATACTATTTCAACACAATCATTCTCATCCTCCACACTATAATTAAGCATAACATCAACTATCAAATTAGCCCCTAAATAGGCTATTTCCTTGAGGTCTTGTACGACCTCATCAACTACATCAACAATAGTATTTTCATGGAAATCATCAGGTCCTTGCAAAGCTTTATCAATATCAAAACTCACTTCTTAACCCTTCACTCTGAACTTCAAACTCCCTTTTTCCACATCCAATAATGCTCTTGGCATATCCAAAAATACTCGTCCTAAAATAATGGGTACATCACTACAAGTCATAATCCAACACTTTAAAATTAGTTGGGAATATAAATTTATTTACTCTAACCAACACATCATTCAATATTCTGATTGGTCGTTTGATTGAATGATCGGTCATAATTAGCTTCATGGTTGTTGGGGTTAAAGTATTCACACCGAGCTATTCAAATACCAATAGGGGCATTAGATTTACACTAGCCCCCAAATCATATAGGGCTCCTATAAAGTTGCATGCCCCAATTGTGCATGGTATTATAAATGCACCCGGATCATTTCTCTTTGCCACCATTTATCTATTAAGGAGAGAACTACAACTATGTGGAATTTCAATTGCCTCACAATCCAAGGCTCTTTTTTGGTTACCAATTCCTTCATCAATTGTGCATACGTTGGCATCTTCTTAAGGGCCTCAACTAAAGGAATATTTATTGCCAACGAAGTGAATGTGGATAGAAATTCTTGGAACCTAGCCTTGTCATCATCTTTCCCATGATGTGAGTAAACCCTATAGCTTTCATGTATAGCTCCTTAGGAGTAACCCCCTTTTTATTCAATTCAGCTTCAGCTTCATCACTTCTTTATTCCCATTCCTCATGTGCCCCAAACAAAGGGGTTGCGATCGACGTGTCAATTTAACATGGAGTGCTAGCTCTGGTAGTGATGTAAAGGTTACTTTGGTCATTGCCTCTTGTTGAGTTAGGTATTTGTATTGAGAGAGCTGACAAATGAGACTCAAAATATATAATTAACACTGCACGAGTCGACCCAATATGTCTCAACTGAGAATGCCCTGCCTTCATTTCACATAGCACTTCATCCGAAGCCTCCACTTTGGTCAAAATAAGAGCAAGCATCTTATTGACTTGCGATTGGTGCAACTCTTCCAACTTTTAAGGCAAAGTACATGCATCTTGCCTCTCATAATGATATTAGATCGCTTTACTTGCTCCTTGATCACAATTCCATCTATCTTCAAAGTTCTAACCTTGATTCTCAAGTGACCGCTGAAAGGGCAACCGAGAACAAAATACTTGATACCCAATATAGTACACTTCCTCCACTTGATCTCTCACACTTGGGTCATGTTAATGGGATAATATATGTATAGCTCAAACAACATTAGGCTGATGCACATGGGTCACATATTGTGTTATACCATCTAATTTCCTCACCATCTATGACATGAGTTCATTACACTCTTTCTTTTTAACCAATTATTCTTCAGATATTCAACCCTTTGCAAATTGAAGCATAGTCCTCATAAGTGTACCACGATTTACTTATATTTGTCACTTCACCTAGTAATCTTACAGCTACGGTGAATATTTGCTTCATAAGCCCACCTCAGACTAGCCGATCTTCCATACTTTTGTTGACAAAACTTAGGATAACATAGAAATATTGCAACAGCAAATTACCAGGAATACCATGGGTCAAACACTGAAGAAGAAGTCTGTGGAAGCATTGTCAAGCCTCATGTAAGGGTTCATCATCTACCCTTTCAAAATTCTCTATATTCCACCGTAGCTTGATAATCTTTGAAGGTGGGAAAAATCACTCGAGGAACTCATTTTGCAATTCTTTCCATGATGCAATTGATCCACGGGGAAGTTCACCTAACCACTTGATGGCTTCTCCCATTATGGAAAAAGGGAAAAGTCTCATTCTAATAGCCTCTTGCGTGACTCCTCAATACTTGAATGATGAATACACATTGATGAAATTCTGGAGGTGTTCATTGGGATCTTCACAATCTTGTCTTCTGAATAATCCTTGAGTAACTATAGCATTGTATCTGAGATTTTGAATTCAGCATTTGTTGTTATTGAGGGCAACAAAATTTCCCTAGCACTACTCACTTGGTCCCATTTGACATTTTGGAGGTCATTTATGTCTCCCATGATTTCTCCCTTTATACTCCACTCGTCATCCATGCTCTTGCCTATAGTTGAAGGACAAAAACAACAAGAAAATAGAAAAAAAAATCTAACTACAAGAACAAAGCTCAATAAACACTTTCTATATGAACACGTTGATTCCTCGGCAATGGCGCCAATATTGATTTCGCACAACTTGACTACTCAAAGGCGGAAGGGGAGGTCATCATTAGCATAATAAACCAACTTTAGAGGTTGGGATAGATCTCATAGGGAGTCATTGTTCAAGGCGGAAGTGGCTCGTTAGACCAAGTAATTGTAGGATCTAGGGGTTTTACAATAATTAAGATGAAATTTTAGCTAACAAATTCTAAATAACGAAGTAAACAACTATCAATGGAAGATGTTGGGGATGTGCAAATATGAGAAATAATTTAACAAATAAGTCTAGATGTTTGACTACATGCAGGAATGTTGAGTGGATACGCCAGGTTGCTTGAACCGAAATCATCTATGATATATGGGTGTTTCACATGAATCAGCTAAGATATCACATGTGGACCACTGAGGACACGCTTGGTCTAAGAAGTCAAGCAAAACACCTACTATCTTGGCCATTGAATCTATAGAAGTGAATATTAACTAAAGGTTTCCAGCCATTATATCCACTCCACACTTTAATAATCCCAGCTATGGAACAATCAAGAATCTAAAAACAAAACCCCAAGTTTGCAACCTTGGGATTCATATATTAAACTTAGGAATAAATATAAATTCACCCAAATCAACTATAGATAAAGTCAAGACATCACAACCCAGCAAGCGAATTAAAGACTCATATCAAAAGCACACCCTACATGAGAGTTTTAGCCACTTATGCTAGAAATTAAAAATTGATTACCATACATAGTAGTAGAAGCCATGGGTAACAAGATTGAGTACAAATCAGTAGTTATCACAAGCTAATCCTCTCCAATTTATTGCCCAAAAGCTTCCAAAACCCTAGCCTCCCTTGTACACTAAGAAGAAGGTTCTATGTACTACTACTATAGTGTAATTGCTCTGATATGGAATGAATAGATAATGTACAATGTCCTTTATAAATTTTTTTATATACTCCATGCAAAAAGTGTGAAAGTTTGTTCTGTGAAATGTCATTTGGCAGTTAAGGCCAACCATCGTCGAGCACTTCGGCGATACGTCGAATGTGCACTTGACCTCTTTCCTGTGTATCTTTATGAGGCTTCTTCGACTACAACACAAGGCAATGACTCTTTGTTCCGCCTTTCCAACTCAGCGTTGCACTAAAATATCCCCCATATCATCTTTATGTCAATGTTTAGGGCTTTAGATGCTTGCAACTTTAGGCGATCATTTGTGCGCTTTAGCGTATCGCTAAGGATGCTTTGTGGTATCGATCTTGGTCGCACTATGGACTTGACCTGAAACCTTGGTTGTTGCACAGTTAGGCAATCTCCATGAGCATTCCGGTGGATCACCGAGGATGTTGGCGACACCAATTTTAATCGCCTTTTAGCATTTCTTTCTCATTTTCTAGAATTCTACCAATTCTTGCCCTTTTGCGCATTGTTAACTCCATTTCCTATAATAGCACATGCATATTTGTTAGCAAATGAAATTATTAGCACACTAAGGGAAATATTTCTTTGCAGTTTAACCACATAATGATTTTAAAATATGGACTCATCAATAAACTTCTTTGAATACCTAATAATTGATTACATCACATCAAAAGTTATCAAGTTGAGTCTATATGCATCCGAGAACTGACCTCGGGTCTTAGCTTAAGATCTAGGGCATAATAATATCTCTCCCTTGGGAACATTCATCCTCGAATGTGAACAGAGCTAGCATAAGTCGAGTGGAATAACATCTACCAATCCATCACTAATGAAATGATGTAGGTCAAGCATTGTTTTCATGAAAATTTCAACATCTTTGGCAATGAACATCATTTTTAGAGCATGAATAACATATTTACACAATTATACATGAGACTTCATTAAAAACATACTCCATGAACGTTCATGAAATCAAGTCAACAAGCCAGGACTAAAATATATTATGCATGAGGATGAATATAAGAACTAATGTTTCTACTTTTCTAAATCCCGCAACTCTTTTCATAACATCAACCATAGTACAATGGACACGAAGTCAATTTATACCAATATCATTACCATATAAGGGGATTTCATAATACCAGCTAAAGCACTATACAAAGTCTAGGGAACATTAGATGGGTAGGGTTGAGATCATTGATAATTATCCTTATCATTCTTAGGAACCCATGGAAAATGCCTCAACTTATGATCTATCGCACCACACCCAAAACATGCACTCGAACTAGCTAAACAATCTCCCAAATGGGTACATTCCTCACTTGTGGCATGTGGGAAATGTTTGAACACTAGCACACTCACCACGATACTCAGGGTTAGGCACCCTATCCTGGTGAAACTTAGGCCTAAAAGCACTATCAGAAGATGAACGATCCTCAATCCGAGCCTTCTTAGACTTGTTTGTTTTTTTCCTGTCTTCTCACCTTAAATTCGCTCTACATAAGTCATGAGCCTTGAAATATCAATTTACCTTACTAGCATAGCAGTCCAACACTCTTGAACAAGCAAGTAGGGTAATCCAGACATAAATTTGCTCATTCTAGCATGGGGGTCAATAGGAGCATATTTGGAGAGTTAGGTGAACTTGAGGTAAAACTCCCTCACACTCATAGTCATGTGTTTAAGTTTGATAAATTCTTGCATCTTGTCCTCCCTCAACTCCAAGAAAGAAACAATCTAGAAATACATCTTTGAACTCTCCCCAAGAAATTGGCTGCAATCATCACTTCTCTTATTTTTTTGTTGATTGTGCCATATTTGAGCAAACCCCTTTTAGTTGAAAGGCCAACAACTCCGCCTATTCCTCTAATGTCACTCCTATAATGGCTAACACCTTGTGCACCTCATCTATAAAATCTTGAACATCTTTCTCCACCTTTGAACCATGGAACTCAAGAGGGTTCATCCTAGCGAAGTCCCTTAATCTAGAAGCCACGGTAGAAGCATGCGGAACATTAGCACCTTGATTGACTTGATTGGTTATAACTTGTGCCATCATAGTGAAAATGGCTCTGAACTCTACATAAATCACTCCATCATCTTGAGGGTCTTGAGGTATTCTTCTTGGAGGCATTGTCTAGAAAAATTGAAAACAATGATCCATTAGATAAAGCGAGTCTTATGACAACTCTAAGGCATGACATAGATCATGAATGAAGTGAGACAATTCCTAAATGCCTCATAGCGTGCACTTCACACTCATGAATAAGACTTTATTCAATGTGGTGTATTGGATTTAGAAAGATCATTTATAAACTTAGTGCTTTGATACCAAGTTTGTCACGACCCGAACCTAGGGCCTAGGTGTGACATGGTGAATGGGGAACTCGAAGGCACACCAAACAAACCTTATAGCATACATAAGCACATCTTTGGCTGTGGAAACATAAATCAAACTATAAAGAAACTCAAACTAGGCAAAAATGGGGCTTCGACTCAAGTTATGGGGAAAAGAAGAAAGGAATTTTCATCATTCAATCACACAAAAGACTAGGGGATGGGATCATGGGACTCAATCTATGGGAAAGTAAGGACTTGAGAAGATCACAAATTGCCATCAACAACAACCCAAGAATCACATAAAATGGATAGAGAATAAGGAATTAGTTTTCATAGAAGCATAAACATTACATAATACATACATAGCATAACAATTCAACAACACCTATATGTGATAGATAGGACAGAGGCCAAGACATATCCTAGGCTTACCCTAAAAAGTAAAGTAATAAGACTATCAAGGTTATAATGTAAACATGCAAGATAGAAGATGGATATTGGCCTCGAACTAGAGGGCTGACCATAAGCAAAATATTCTATGATTCAATGCTAGCCACGTGGAGGATATTGAGGATCATTGGTCCTTACATGGTAAAATCATATAGGCATAGAGTATATGTTAGTACTTTGAATATATTAATGTATGGGCATGCAATGTAACAAAGCATAAGTCATAAGATAATGAATAATATGATCATTTAAGACATTACTTAAGCCATGGAACTTAACATAATGTATGTGGAGAGTACGAGTGTGCACTTAATTGATTTCATGCTAAAGCACTTAGACTTGTCCTAATAAGGGACATAGGTCATAATGTATAAGCAAAATAGTAATACTCTTTTTGGAATAACAATACATTTACTTCAATGAAGGACCATCATACCAATAATGAGATATTAGAAAACATAACGAAGATTACCATGCATACTTGAGAAGAAAGTCATGTACCTTTATGAGGAATACCGTTGCCAATAACAAGAGACCATAATATATGTCAAGAAAACCGCTAGAACATGTGAACAATGAATCTTGTGAACTTTAAAGAACCTTTGGATATAACATGAAGGAACCATCACAAATCATCATAAAAGGAGACTTTAGGACCACGAGGAGAAAATCATAGGTCAAGAATATCATATATTATAACCTTTGGGGAGTTCATGAGACATAGTGAGAGAAACCTTAACTGAAATAAACTATGGAAGATAATCCATGGAGTCTCGATGTTTTCTCTACACAGGAAAAAAGGGGGGAGTCACTTTACTAGGTGAACCTCCGAATTCCTAAGAGGATCCACTAAGCCTTGTGAACCAAGTACTCGCCTCTATTCCTTGGCTTGGGTACACGCCTCAAGATCTTATCTTTAGGGTACTCGCCTCTTAGGAACTTGGATGTTCTCCTTTAAATAGTTTAACTATGGTGGCACATAATTTTAAGACATGGGTATTCGCCTCTAGTCCAAATCGATGCTAGGTAGTGCTCTCAGAAGAGTAGAAAATCAAAAGTCATAAATTCATATCATAAAAATCATTCCAAAACATGTGGGAGGAAAATTTATCCAATTCCAACTCATTGATATTATAAAGTCAAAGTCATATGATATCTCCTTAATCATTCCTTAGATGGGAGATCCTCCACCATTAAACATTAATTCATTCATTAGATAGGAGATCCTCCACTATCATCATTCAGTCAATAACTAGATGGGATATCCTCCACCAACATTCATTCATTAAGAACATTCATAACTTAATAATAAACATAGATCATCTCATAAGTCTTGATTCCTCACTAATACAACATTTTATAACTTGGTTCATCTTTATGTAAAAGCATTCGTAAGGTCCTCAATTGCCATGGTCATACTTCAACATAGATTTAGGGCAATTATTGTGTGTGTGGGGGGGGGGATGTAACTTTAAAATCAACTTAAAGCTTGTGACTCAATAAAATTTGTGCATGTTTAAAGTACAAATCACCCATTGAGAATATGTTTATGATAACCCACATGTAGTTCACATGAACTCTAAAAGCCTTGTATATCATAACATCATAAAAAGGGATTTACAATAATGCATAGCTTCCAGAGGATTTCAACAAGTTTCATAAAATACATGATTGCCTCTTACCAATCATAATATTCATGACTTGCAAACTTGCAACTAACCTTTATATAATCTTAGTCAAAACATGGTGGGTTTATGCATCAAGACTCAAAATCCTAAATTTAAGAGTAACATGCATGATTGGGGTAAAACATAATCACTAGAAATCATTTCAAATAACTCACCTTAACCATTGAGAACCCTAGTTTGAACATCACGAAAATCATCTCATAAACCATAATTTAAACGACCCATAATAAGATTCAAAAACCCACTATAGTTCTAAGGTAGGACATTTTTCAAAATCCATTAACTCATGCAATTAAATGACAATAAATAATTTTTTGAACATGATATTCATGATCTAGATTAAAATATAGTATTTGGGTAAAGATTTAACAAGATCCATTTAAGAAATCATCAAGCCAATGTAGTAATGTAAAAGATTCTTAAGCACCTACTCATTTAATGCATTTAAATTCAATAAATAACAATTTCTAAGATGAATGATGCATATAATTAGAAATAGAAAATACCCATAATAAACTAAACCTTGAAATTGAAGATTGGGTTGAAAGGGTCTTGGACTCCATGAGTGGAAGGATGCATGGATGAAGAAATCCGCATATCTTAGAGAAAAATATAAAAGAAAGTTGAAGAGAATCTTCAATTTTATGAAAATCGTGGAAGAAATTGAAGCTTGTTGTTCAATGGAGGATTTTGGTCTTCTTATTTGAGAGAAAAATTTAGAATGAATGAAGGAGAAGATTTTTGGGGCATGAAAATAGGCTTAGGAAGGTGTATTTAGATTAAATAGGTTGAAAACTCCTTTTGGGATTGTAAAAATATCATCAAGAGTCAAATATAATATTTTAATGTGTTTCAGCGTCAAAATTAGCGGTCTAGGGATTCCATCACCGAAAAAAATGGATCGCTAAATTAAACTATTAGACCAAACTTTTTGATAGATTCTGAAGCTTTTTGGGATAATTTAGCGGTCAAAATCGATTCCTCATTGAATTATTTAGCAGATCAACGAAATTGACAGCTTTGGTAGCCTTTAGTAAAATAGACATAACATTATTACTCCAAACCCATGATAAAGTGAAATTAAATGAATTGGAAAGTAAATCCAAAGAGCTTTAATTTTGTAGGTTGTGTGTCACCTGATTCATCATGTGCTAAGAGATATGATCATTTGAGAAGGGACCCTTATCTGAATTTACACCAAAATTTATTGATTGGAATCCTTTGATCTTGGCTTGAGGTAAGATGCCTTATGACCCCAAACCACACTTAATCCACTTTGAATACCTAATAATTGATCCCACCATATTAGAATTCATTAAGTTGAGCCTATACGCGTACGAGTAATGACTCGGGTCTTAGCTTAAGATCTAGGGGATTACAATAGGCTTCATAAAAAGGATGTTGCTTTGGTTCAAGTTCTTTGGAGAAACCAACATGTGAAGAGTGCTATGTGGGAAGCAGAGTGACATGATAAAATACTATCCCTACCTATTCCAATCTACTCAAACCTAAGGTACTAGATTTTTCTACTCAAATGGTCCTAATTCCTTCATTCTTATGTTTTGGTGTCATGACATGCATACATGTGCATGAAACTGATTCAAATGATGTATTAGCATGAATTTGATGATTTTATGGTTTTAAAGGTTCAGAATGCATTGTAATTCCATGTTGAGATGTTTCATGTTCAAGTCAAGCTCTTCAAGTTGTATTCTTATCATTTGAGGAAAAATATTCCCAAGGGGGAGATGATGTAAGGACCTGGCCCTTAGGAGGACTTTGCATAGCTTGAAAATTGAATTTTGGATGTTTTTGGCTCGGGTTGCTCACCAAGAAGAACACTACGGCTCGTGGTATACGCCATAGGTCGCGGTGCATCACGTGGAGGCTCCCTTGGGGATGGTTCCAACTCCTCCTTGTTTTCCCTTGATGTTTTGGCCAAAAATACCCTTTATGGCTCGTGGTGCACTCTACGGACCGTGTAAGTTGCCTTAGAGGTGGCCTTGGTCCATTTGGAGGTTGCCTTAGTGGTTTCACATGAAGGGTTCCACCATGGAACCCTTCATGGTCCGTGGTGCACACCACAACCCGTGGAGGGTCTCGTAGAGGGAACCATCCATTTGAGCCCCATGTTTTCGCCAAGAATGCATACCACTAAACCCCTCACGGCCCATGGTTCGTTCATGGTCTGTGTGTGGGGCGTTGTAGTGCATTACATGAAAGTTTTACACTATTTTATTAAGGGTATTTTGGGTAATTTAGCCTAAACCCTTGGTTTTTAGGACTTTTACGCCTATTCTAAGACCCTTGAGTCATGACTTAGTCATATTCTTCACTTTACTCTTATTCTAACACTTAAAAGTCATGAAATTCAATTCCTTAAACTTTATTCAAGCCAAGCTTGAGGATTCAAGTCAAGGGATTCAACAGTGCTTTAAGCTTAAGTCAAATCCATCTTAATCTTCCTAATTTCTTCAAGTTATGTGTGAATTCATTCATGATTTCCTTCCAAACATGAAGCCCAAAGTCCATTTCTTAAATTTCATGATTTCTAAGCGTGAATTGCAAGTGGGTCTTTTAAATTAGCATCAATTTGATAAAATTAAGTTATGAGTTATTTTTAATTGATGCTTTTATCATGACTTAAGACTTTTTATGTTGATTTCCACGGATTTTATTTGAAGAATGCATGTCCCTTTAATTTATGAACTTGTGCATCGGTAATTTTAAGTATGTCTCAATTGTTGATTTCTTCATGGATTGAGTATGATTTCATCTTGTTATGATGATTTGATTATGAATATCGAGTACCCATGTTATTCCCTCATTTCTCATGAATGCATGAACAAGTATTTTTCATGAGATTTATAATGTGGGTTATTACCAATTATGATTATGACTATGATTTCAAGGCAAGTATGGTTATGATATGAAATGTGATCACATAATGTCTATGATATAGCTCAAGAGCCCCATGGGTGTGTAAGTGTGAAGGAGCTATTCCTATGAATGAAAGTATGATTTGTCCTTTGGGCCCAAACAAGTATAACTATGATATGATGTGGCTTTTACGCGTAAGTATGCATGATTATGAAGTATGTTTTGGCTTTTAAGCCCAACTATGCATGATTATGATTTGAAAATACTTATGCTCCTATTTCAAACATATATATGTATAAGTATTCCCATGGGATGATGGCTTAGCACCGAATGAGATTGAAGGTAGGGGACTAACCCTAAGGGTCCTTATACAAAACCTACTTTCTGATAACTATATGCCGGCATACGTTTGTGGTTATGCCCTTTTAAGGGATAATGATAATGTATGTACTACCACCCACGGAAAAGGCAGGCGGGTATAGGCTACCTTTGGCAAGTAGTCTACTCTTTCTTCGATGTAAATGCGACATCGGGATTACATATAATAGCTCGCATGGTATTATATGTCAGTTGAGGTTCTATCCTGTTATGGTTAAGTATTATGGCATTCATTCATAATGGATTTAAGGCACATTGTAGGCCATTCTTTCCTATTTACTTCTTTATATATATATATATATGTGTGTGTGTGTGTGTGTGTGTGTGTGTGTGTGTGTGTGTGTGTGTGTGTGTGTGTGT
>JAOTQR010090602.1:0-33011 GCA_025774065.1 Solanum ossicruentum
CTCATATTATGATTACACGACATGTCCAGCAACACCTCTACTACATAGATAAGAGCGGGGGCCAAGACATACGATCGGGCTCACCCTCATAGTCAATATAAGCAATAAAGAAGAGTGCCTCAATACATAATAAGAGAAACATAGACCAATGTCCCCGAATTGGAGGACTCACCAAAGACTAACTTGAACAATCCGGTTAGCCATAAGAAGAATCAATAGGAGCTCCGGTTCCTATATGGTAATATCATGTAGCCATAGAGTATGCGTTAGTACTTTTGAATGTACTAAGTTTGGGATGCAATGCAACAAGAGATAGGCATCATAATCAAAATGCATAATAATAATAATAATAATAATAATAATAATAATAATAATAATAATAATAATAAGCAATGAATAGCATAACAACAATATGACATTATTGAATGATGTGTGTAGTAAAACATGCTTACAATTCATTAACCTCATATAGATCATAATACATAAGTGCGGGAAGAGACCTCAACCGACATAACATAAGACCAAGCAAGCCACAACTTGGAATCCCGATGTCAACCCTGCACAAGAAGAAAGGGGGAAGTTACTTGCCAAGGTAAACCTCCTAATGCCTAAGTGGATCCACTAAGCCTTTTGGTGAATCGGGTACTGGCCACAAGCTCGGATTCGGGTACTCGCCACAAGCCCCATATTTAGGGTACTTGCCTCTTAGAGATTTGGGGATTCGTCTTTAATCCCTTTACCTACGGTGGCACATAGTTCTAGGACTTGGAGACTCTTCTCTAGTCCACTCGGTGCTAAGTCTAATCCCACAGAATATATAAGATAATCATACTTTAATAACATGCAATAAACATAAAGACATAGCACGAGTAGCTCTTAACATCATTAACCTCATATGGTGAGCTTAACTTCAATCATAAGAATAGATCATCACCAACATTATCCTTTCATTAACATCAACATCAAAGGCTCACAAGAGGTATAATCTTAGAAAAAGGGGCTTAATCCAGCCCTACAACACCATCAACATTTTCATGATTTAAACACATCTTTAGAAATCTCATAATTATCATAGAGTCACTTGAATCATAACTCAATCAATAGATCATCAAAACTCAAAGAATTCTTAAAAAGGCATTTTATCAACACTTTAAGGGTGTGTAATGCTAGTGTAAAACCATGCAATTCAAGAGTGAAATCATGCAAGAAAATCCATTGTAAAACCATCAATCAACGCCTTACCCTCAAGCCAGATACATCAAGACCCCTCATCAAATCTTACATTAGATACAAGATTTATAACTCAAAGCATGCTAAAACAATCATACTTCCAAAACTCAAATCACTGTGCAGTAAATTTCTTAATATACAAAACCCACATGTAAAATGAACTCTAAATCATGAAATTTGAGTATAAAAGAGATTTAGGCACCACGGGTGGAAGGACCCAATGGTTCAATGCCACATACCTTAGCTTTGGAGAAGTTCTTGAAGAAGAATTTAATGGAGACTTGAAGCTTGAATGAAATCCTTAAGATAGGTCTTGAGTTTTGGGACTTGAATCTTGAGAGAAATGTTAGTATAAGTGTTTGAGTGAGTATTGGGGAATGTTTAAGATGATATGAGGGTAAAATAAGGCTAAGTATAGGTATTTTCAAGTATGGAAACCCTTAGGCCCAAGACTTGAAAGTCTTGGACTGAAATTAAAAAAACAAGACCAAAATAACACTGGTCCGCGAAGCGACGCGGATTACTCACTAGAATTTGCATTTCTGCACAAACGAGTTCTGCAAAAACAGGCATAAATTCTTCATCCGAACTCGAAATGAGGTGAAACCAAGTGCATTGGAAAGCTAATTCAAACAGCCTCATATGATAGGTCGTGGGCCACCCAGTACTTTGTGTGCTAAGAGATATGTCCCTTTAAACGTGACCCTCCTAAATCATGTTTATGCGATTTTCGGATTTTGATATGGTTGCAGTAAAATTGGGGTTAGACCCTTCTCCCCCTAATTTTGACCCCCTAAATAAGAATATGAAGTCGAATATTCCATATCCCGCACAGATTTTAAGATATATGAAATTTAAAATTTTGGGCATTCCAAGGCACATTTTCAAGCACTTTTTGGGATCGTTTTAGTATCTCCCCCTTGGGAACTTCTTGTCCCCGAATGTCAAAGAAACATATAAGAGAAGAGTAATCATAAGGAGATCATCCCCAACAAGAATGCAATAGTACACTTTAAAACATCATTTTCAAAATCTCAACATGAGTGTAAAATCATTATAAACCTGCCAACTTAAACATGGATGCATGTGAATGACATAGGGCTGAAACATAAGAATTGGAATCATAGAAAGGACTTGACATGTCACCATAAGCTTGAATGGAATGAAAAGATATGGATATTGCTTCTCCATGCCCGCACCGGCTCCCCGAGAAACACGTACGAATAGACGACTCTTCCAAAGGGCCTTGACAAACACTACATCATCATCAATCAACTTCTCCACTCATCCATCCAACACCGCCATCAAGAAGTCCTTATAAGCCAACTTATCCTCCACATCACACATAATCCCAAGGATTTCTATAGCACTAGAGTCACCAATATATCCCATCAACCTAGAAGCATGAAGAACCAGACTAACCAAACCCCTATCCATAGGCAATCTCCAAACTTATGCAACCTTACCAACTTCTCTCTTCATCCTATAAGGACTCACAACCATAACTCATTTGTCAACATTAACCACACCTATCCTACTTGTCTACATGAACTGCCATCTCCCCCTTGGGAGACTACCTCAACTCTACCATCTTTCCTCCCAAAACTTCCAACTCTAATAAGGCAGAATCAAGGCCTTGTTTAATCTAGACATCTTAATCAAAGAAGATCTGGAACCACCAAGAATGCTACACTACCATGCTCAACTTCCCTCAACCTAACTTCCAATCTAACCAACCGATGGACCCCATAAGTCTCCTACTTGCCACCATCAACAAAATATGCTAGGCTACCTAGAGCACTGACCTCAACATTAGTCTTACCGGGGAAAATAATGCACACTCATTTCATAATCTTTAAAGATTTCTAACCACCTTCTTGCTGTCCACAATGCACACCTATCATATTTAGCAACAATCTCTCATCCTCCAAGACTTGCAACACTACCCCCAAATGATTCACAAGATCTAAAAAAATCAATGCCTCATCACTGGAGACCACCAAAAACATATCATGGTAGGGTTTTAAGACCCTACTTTAGAAAGCCACAAACACTACTGGTGCATAAGCCAGCCAAATAACTCCATTAATATTCGAAATGCTCACTCCTAGTCTGAAAAGACACTTAGGAATATCACCTACCCCATCCTTACTTGGGGACAAAACCCGAACCCCAAATCAACCTTAGAGAACTGACTAACTCATTGTAGATGACCAAATAGATCGAGCATCTTACCCATCATATTACAACCTTAGAGGTCCAACACTCATCGAAAGCATGCTATGCAAATAGTCAAACCACCTCAAGACCTCCAATACATCAAACTAAGTTCATCTAAGGTCACAAGACAAGACTCCTACGCAATAAGAACATGGGGCAACCCTCAAAGATCTCTTCTAGCCACTATAGGCTTATGCGACCATCCAGCGCACACACATGAATTCTATTAGCACAAAGGAATCACACAAGAGATAGCAACTCCCAGACCTATCAACTCACCTTACCCAAAACGTCAGTCACAACATTGGCCTTACTAAGGGTCAACTAAATCATAGGAGGAGCAATAGAAGAGAACCTACTCACAAGCTCCGATAATAGCCAACTAAACCCAAGAAGCTCCTAACACAAGGAAGTCAAGGTCTAGGCCAATCTCTAATCACCTTTGTCTTACTAGGGTTCACCTTAGTACCACCACCCGACATCATAGGACCTAGGAAGGCAACCTTTTACAACCAAAATCCTTATTCCTCCTATTTAGCATCCAACCTTCTTCCTTAAACTTTGTTGTACTACCCTCAAAAGACTCACATGCACTACCGCATTAAGACACAAACTATCATATCATCACCAAAACCACCATAGGCATATTAGAGTACGAGATAAAAGATCTTATTCATGAGACTTATAGGCATAACCGTCCCACTAGTCAAAACAAAGACACGACCTCAAAACCAAAATATTAGAAAGGGACATTCAAGCCTCATCTACCACCAAAAATAATTCTATAACAAAGCAACTTAGGTTAAACACCTCCAATTCTCACAAGATGATAAATATAACCCCTTAGAGATCAATTGTAACTTAAGACATGAAATGGACCTACCCCTTTGCTATCACTTGACCACCACATAAAGACTTTTTCTCTCAAGTACGGGTTCATTAGGGAGTCGGATTCTCACTCTATGGGTCCTACCACTAAAGGAGACACACATGCATGTAACTATCCCATTCCAAGTACCACATCAAAATCCACCACATGAAATCTAACAAGCCACAATGCAAGACCTAATGTAATATGAACATGGAACAATACCTATGGACTTTCTTGCAACAATATACCCAACGAAAAGGTAAACACCAAAGGTTCACGTCACAACTCGGGACACACAAGAAGCCCACTAGCAACCAAAAGAAATAATGGGAGAAACAATGAAACTCAGATCCATCAACATCAAAACCTTCAACTTACCTTCCATTGCCTTCCTCTTCAAAGCAGTATGATCAACTAGAAGAGCAAAAAGAACATTCGTTAGAAGGAAAAGCCCTATCTCAATTCTAAAGTATGACATAGACCATAAAGAAGGAAAACATTTCCTAAAACGTCTCATAGCCTCCTACTCATAGTTGTGGTGCACAACACAACCATGAATAAGACTCTAATCGACGCGGTGTGTTGGACTCCTAGGATCTATCAACCTAGTGCTCTGAAACCATCTTTGTCATGAACCGAACCTAGGGCCTTGTCGTGACCAGCGAATGGGGATCCCGAAGGAACCCCAGACAAGCCTATTTGCATATCATTACACATCCTTGGTCACGAAAGCAATTAAAATGACAATAAGAGAAGGTATTTAAAAGGGGAAAAAGGGGCTAAGGGACACCTTCGATACCATGACAACAATAAACAAGAGAGTCAAAGATCATAGCATGGTTACACCACATGTCGGACAACACCTCTGCTACATAGATAAGAGTAGAGGCCAAGACATACAATCAGGCTCACCCTCATAGTCAACAATAGCAATAAAGAAGAGTTCCTCAATAAATAATAGGAGAAACATAGACTAATGTCCCTGGATTAGAGGACTCCCCAAAGGGTAACTTGAACAATCTATTTAGCCATAAGAAGAATCAATAGGAACTCCGGTTCCTACATGGTAATATCATGTAGTCATAGAGTATGCGTTAGTATATTTGAATGTACTAAGTATGTGGGATGCAATGCAATAAGAGATAAGCATCATAATCAAAATACATAATAATAATAAGCAATGAATAACATAATAGCAATATGACATTATTGAATGATGTGTGTAGTAAATCATGCTTACAATTCCTTAACTGCATATAGATTGTAACATATAAGTGTGGGAAGACACATCAATCGACATAACATAAGACCAACTATAACTCGAAATCCCGATGTCAATCCTACACCAAAAGAAAGGAGGAAGCTACTAGCCAAGGTAAGCCTTCTAATGCCTAAGTGGATCCACTAAACCTTTTGGTGAACCAGGTACTCGCCACTAGTTCTTGGACTTAGGTACTCACCACAAGCCCAGACTCGGGTACTCTCCATAAGCCCTTATATTTAGGTACTCGCCTCTTAGAAATTTAGGGAGTCGCCTCTAATCACTTTACCTATGGTGGCACGTAATTCTAAGACTTGGAGACTCCCATCGAGTCTACTCGGTGCTTAGCCTAATCCCATGGAATATATAAGATAATCATACTTTAATAACTTGCAATAAACATAAAGACATGGCACGAGTAGCTCTTAACATCATTGACCTCATATGGTGAGCTTAACTTCAATCATAAGAATAGATCATCACTAACGTTATCCTTTCATTAACATCAACATCAAAGGCTTACAAGAGGTATAATCTTAGAAAAAGAGGCTTGATCTGGCCCTATAACATCATCAACATTTTCATGATTTAAACACATCTTTAGAAAGCTTATAATCATCATAGAGCCACTTGAATCATAACTCAATCAATAGATCATCAAAACTCAAAGAATCCTTAAAAAGGCATTTTATCAAACTCTTGGAGGGTTTGTAATGCTAGTGTAAAATCATGTCATTTAAGAGTGAAATCATACGAGAAAATCCATAGTAAAACATCAATCAACACCTTGCAACACCCTCTTGCCATATACATCAAAACCCCTCATCAAATCTTACATTAGATCCAAGATTTATAGCTCAAAACATGCTAAAAAAATTATACTTTCATAAACTCAAATCACTATGCAGTAAATTTCTTAATATACAAAACCCACAGGTAAAATCAACTTTAAATCATGCAATTTGAGTAGAAAAGAGATTTAGGCACCATGGGTGGAAGGAACCAATGGTTCAATGCCACATACCTTAGACTTGGAGAAGCTTTTGAAGAAGACTTTAATGGAGACTTGAAGCTTGAATAAAATCCTTGATGAAATCCTTAAGATTGGTCTTGTGTTTTGGAACTTGAATCTTGAGAGAAATATTAGTGTAAGTGTTTGAGTTAGTATTGGGGAATGTTTACGATGAAATAAGGATAAGTATAGGTATTTTCAAGTATGGGAACCTTTAGGCCCAAGACTTGAAATTATTGAACCGAAATAAAAAAATCGTACCAAAATAACACGCGGATTACTCATTGGAATTTGCATTATTACACAAACAAGTTCTATGAAAATGGGCATAAATTCTTCATTCGAACTCGGAATTAGGTGAAACCAAGTGCATTGGAAAAGCTAATTCATAGAGCTTTAATATGGTAGGTTTGTGGGCCACCTAGTTCTTTGTGTGATAAGAAATATAACCCTTTAAATATGACCCTCCTAAATCGTGTTTTTTGTGATTTTTGGATTTTGATATTGTTGCTCTAAAATAGGGGTTAGACCCTTTTCCCCCTAATTTTGACCCCCTGAACAAGAATATGAAGATGGATTTTCGATATCACACATGGATTTTGACATATATGAAATTTAAAATTTTGGGCATTCCAAGGAACATTTTCGGGCACTTTTTGGGGTCATTTCAGAGTAAATGGCCTCAAAACAGAATTCTGATGGTTTCATCAGCTCTAAAATGGTCAAATTAGGTTAGAACCATATTCAGTGCAATTATATTGAGTTTTATAAATTTAGCCTTCGAAATAGATCGATAGTTGACTTTAGTCAATATCCTTGGGAAACATGCCCCAAATGGAAATTCTGACCCCACCGATGGATTTGAAACATTGTGGAATTGTTGGAAATTTATTTTGGTGTGTCAGTTGAGGTAAATTCATTCTCTTTTGGCTGTATTTTGGATATGATTCCAGAAATTTTGAGTTGCGATTTCTTATTCGCTTTGAGTCAGATTTTGATGAAATTTGGGTGTATTCTTTGTGTTTTTGCAAGCCACATATCTTGGTAATGTCAAACTCAATTGATAGCGCCCCTTTTGGTGCAAAAATACAATTTTTATTGTTGTTTATGTCATGGTTTTAGGAAAAATGTAAAATATGATATCTTAGTCGTTTCTTATCGAAATTAAGAAAAATTGAGGTCTAAGTTGTGCTACTTTTTGATAGTTACATCATGGCATATTCAGATTTTGCTAATTTAATTTTATTTTTAAGAAATCTGGTTGAAAAGCTATTGTACATATATGTTATTTTTCAATAAGAAATGTTATTAGGTTTCAGTTGTTTCTGAATTTTTTGAGCCTCTTTTTGAGCTCAAATTTTGGCTATAGACTCGGGTGACATAAGGATCATTTTATGGGGTTGATTTGTACTTTGGGTGTGGGCTCCAATTTTCTCCATTTTAGTCGTAATTGATGTAATTTCATCTATTTTCTGAGATTTTACAGCTAAATCAGTCATAATGATCTTGTGGCTTATGTTTTAACAACTGAGCAATATCAAGGAGTGCTTTAGAGGGGAAAACTTGGTTGGATTGACTCAAAGCATGAGACGTCGGATGCCAGATAGGCTAGGCTTTATCTAAACCCTAGACTCAGCTGAAATGTTTGCATATTTGAGTTGAATGTGTAGAAATATACTGTTTATGGATGGAGTTGTGGAGTATATGTTGTACATGGTTGTGTCGTGTGTGTATATATATATATATATATATGGGATAATAGTTGTTGTATTGAGGGCTATGTGAGATGTAGTTGCTATATTACTCGAGTTTTTACATTATTTGACTACGAAAGGGCCTTAAAAGGGTTGGTTGGAGTTGTAAACATGTGACAGGTATGTACACTGAACTTGACTCTTGCTTCTATGTGTGTAGTCTGACGCTACTGGAATATACTGGCTATTGAGTATGACTTGTGATTACATGCTACCATGTGTACTGAATCTAGTATCTATATCTGGTTGGTATTATATGCATGATGAAGATGCGATTATCTCTATCTTTTCTTCGTACTTCTACTATAACTTCTTTATTAAACATGATTTTGTATTGCCTTGTGGTCTATATGATCCTATATACTACTGTTATATGTTATTACTTGTGCCACTGGTCAGTGACCGGAGATGCACACCATGTTTTAAGGACAAGTATAGTGCACCCGTAAGGGAGTCTTGCATTCTATGATATGAGAGGCATTGCTACTAAGCGATTGGTAGGTTTGAGACGAGTATATGACCCTATTAATGAGCTACAGGTTTTATCCTATGGGTTTCTTGAGATTATCTATGATGAGATACTAGCGGTGTGAGTTAATTCTGGGTATGGGATCCTATTCAAAGAAGGTCACTTTTTAGTGGGATGGCGTATAGTTGCCTTGGCGATGTCCTAGATAGCAGATATACTGCAATATAATTCTAAGTAGGTGACATCCTTTTGATTATCTGGCCTCTTGGGCCTTAGCTTAGGCTATACTGACGTTGCCCTATTAGTTGTTTTACATGGGAAATAGGCCTGGACAGGGCTGAATATAAGCTAGAGCCTGGGATAGACATGCGCACCAACTTGACTTGCACTTGTATGAGTGGCTACTACCTGTAGCTACAGAGCTGTACGAACTTCGAGATTGTGCATTGATTTTATGTCGTACCGTGACTTGATTACGAGCATACTATGATTGTGCTAGGCCTATCTATCTGTGTCACGAGCCAAGCCTAGGGCCTAGACATGAAACGACGCAAGGGGAACCCAAAGGGATCCCAAGCAAGCCTCTTAGAATATCATTACATATCCTTAGTCGCGAAAGCAATAGAAACAACATAAAAGAGTAAGAATAGGGGACAACGGGACTAAGGGAAAGCTTGCATAACATCATAACCAAGAGACAAGAGTCAAAGCTCATATCATAGATACATAATATGTCCAACAAACACCTCTAGTACATAGATTAGAGCGGGAGCCAAGATAAAGCAACCGGGCTCACCCTCATAGTCAAAACAGGACATAAAGAAGAATGTCTCAATACATGACAAGAGAACATAGGCTAAGGTCCCCGAAATGGAGGACTCACCAACTATCTTGAGTGTTAACGCACTAGCCACATGGAGAACGATGATCAACTTGGGCTCCGGCTCCTACATGGTGATATCATGTAGGCAAGAGTATGTTATTACGTTTGGATGTACTAAGTATGTAGGATGAAATGCAACAAGAGATAGGCATCATAATCTAAATGCATAGCAATAGGCAATAGGCCACATATAACAATATGACATGTATGCTCAATGCTAAAGTAAAACATGCTTAATAACTCATGCTCATATAAGATATCATATGTGTAGAATAAACCAAGCTAGATTTCCAAAGTACAAACCCCTTGGTAGGTCAGTGATGAGTGTCGCTCCATCACTTAGGTGGTGAAATACTAAACCTTCACTCGGTAGGTGATGATGTCACCCCATCACCTAGGCAGTGAAATACTAACCCTTTACTTGGTTGATAAGTACAAACCCACAACTCGATTACCGATGATGTCTCCCCATCACTACGTGGAGATATACAAACGCTTCATTCGGTTGATGAGTACAAACTCCCATTTCGGTTATCCGGGTTCCTAGACCCCAGAGATTGGGCATGGTCTAATACAATACTTTATATAGGATTTATCATATACATAAGCTCATTTCATCATCATAACAACAATCATATCATATCTCATGCTTTGGACCTGCAATCCTTCAAGAAACCGTAACCTGATATTTTAACAAACACTTAGAGGATGTGAAATGGTTGTATAAAACCATGCAATTTAGAGAAGAACTCATGCAAGAAAATCCATTGTAAAACCCTCAATCAACACCTTGAATCACCCTCAAACAATATACATCAAAACCCCTCATCAAATCTTACATTAGATCCAAGATTTATTGCTCAAAACATTGCAAAACAATCACACCTTTACCCAGCTTTAACATAGTTCAGAGACGTTCATAATAGTAAACCCATTTGTAAAATCAACTTTTAAATCATACAAATTGAGTAAAAAGAAGATTAGGACACCATGGGTGAAAGGAACTAATGGCTAAAACCCACATAAATTATTTTTGAAGAAGCTCTTGATAAAGATTGAAAATTGAGGCTTGAAACTTGAAGGAAATCCTTAGTTTTGGATGAGGTTTTTGAGACTTGAATTTGGAGTGAAAATATGGATAAGTATTTGAGTGAGTATTAGGAAATGTATAGGATGAATGAGGGTGAAATAAGGATAAGTATAGCTAAAAACACGTTTGGGAATAATTGGGCCCAAGACCCAAAAGCCTTGGACTGAGATAGAAATCACTGGCAACAAAATATACAGGTTCGTGTCGGTTCGCAACATGGACCTGTCGCAGAGGTAATATTAACGCTGTCCGTAACAGTGATGCATCGTGGTGCTATCGCGAATCGATTCTGCATCAGAAAAACTATGAAAATTGAAATTACTAATCGCTTGCTCTGAAATCGGGGTTAGACCCTTTTTCCCCTAATTTTAACCCTCTGAACAAGAACATGAAGTTGGATTTTGGTATCGCGCACAAATTTTGATACATATGAAATTTAAAATTCTAGGCATTCCAAAGCACATTTATAGGCACTTTTGGTGATCGTTTCAATATGTCCCCCGTGGGAATATTCCTCCCCAAATGTAAAAGAGACGTAAAAAATGAGAGTAATCAAGAATAAATCAGCCCCAAGAAGAATGCAACATTACAGTTAAACACCATTTTCAAAACCTCAATATTAGTGTAAAATCATCATAAATTTGTGAACTTACAGATGAATGCATATAAATGACATAAGGGTTGAAACATAAGACTAGAAATCACATACGGGACTTAGAATTGGTACCTTTGGCTTGAGTAGAGTGGAAAAGATAAGGATACCACTTTTGCATGTCCGCTTCGGCCTCCCAAGTAGCACCTTTAGTGGTTTGGTTTCTCCAAAGGACCTTAACGGACACCACCTCCTTGTTCCTCAATCTCTTCACTTGTCTATCCAAGATCTAAACCGAAACTTCCTGCATAAGTCAAGTTAACCTCAACTATACCCAAAACATCAAGAGGCACAATAGCATTAGGTTCACCAACACATTTTCTCAACATAGAGACATGGAATACAGGGTGAACCAAATTCATTTCACTAGGCAACTTCAACTCATAAGCTCCCTTTCCAACCCTCTTCAAGACCTCAAAAGGACCAACATATGTTGGTCTCAACTTCCCCTTTTTACCAAAACGTACCACACCTTTCATTGGGGAAACCTTCAAATAAACCCAATCACCCACTTTGAATTCAAGGTCTCTCCTACTCACAATGGCATAGGATTCTTGAAGACTTTGAGCTATCTTTAATCTCTCCCTAATCATCCTAACCTTCTCAAAAGCCTCCATAACCAGATCTGGTCCCAACAAAGCCACCTCTCCAACCTCAAACCAACCAACCGGTAATCTACAACGTCTCCCATAAATAGCCTAAAAAGGAGTCATACCTAGGCTAAAGTGGTAGATATTGTTGTAGGAAAACTCAATCAAAGGAAGATAATCATCCCAACTGTCCCTTAACTCTAATACACATCCCCTAAGCATATATTCAAGGGTTTGAATTGTCCTTTTGGCTTGGCCATCCGTTTGAGTGTGGAAGGCCATACTAATGTGAACTTTTGTACCAAAACCCCTTTGAAAGGACCTCCAAATGTGTGAAGTGAATTGTGAACCACGATCCGATCTGATAGACTAAGAAACCCCATGCAACCTCACCAACTCTTGGATATACAACCTTGCATACTCTTCAGCCCCATCAATGGTCTTAAGTGGAAGAAAGTGAGTTGATTTCGCCATCCTAACAAACATCAGGCAAATGGAATCAAAATCTTTTCTAGTCTGGGGCAACCCAATCACAAAATTCATATTAATCACCTCCCACTTCCAAGTAGGAATCTCTATATCTTGGGTTAATCCACTCGTCCTTTGATGTTCGTCTTTGACTTATTGACAACTTTGGCAATGGGAAATGAACTTGGCAGTGTCCCTCTTCATGCCTCCCCACCAATAGACATCTCTCAAGTCTCTATATATTTTGGTTGAACCGGCCTGGATAGAATAAGAATAATTGTGGGCCTCATCAAGAATCTTTTCCCTCAAACTATCAACACAAGGCACACACAATCTACCTAGGTACCTAAAGGCATCATCTACCCCTTGGGAGAAAACCTCTACTTTGCCCTCTTTCTCCAAGGCCTTCAATTCAAGCAAGGAGGAGTCAAGATCTTGTTTTGTTATCACCTCATCAACCAATGAAGACTTTGACCCATCAACAACAACCACACCATTATCACTAACCTCTTTCAACCAAACCCCAAATCTAGCCAATCGGTGCACCTCCCTAGCCATCTCCCTATCATAACCATCAACATGAGTTAAGCTACCCATAGACAGCCTACTCAAAGTATCTGCCACCATATTTTCCTTACCCGGATGATAGCATACACTCATATCATAGTCTTTAAGAAGTTCTAACCACCTCCTTTGCCTCAAGTTGAGATCTCTTTTAGTGAAGACATATTGGAGGCTCTTATGATTGGTGGACATATCCACATGCACCCTAAACAAGTAGTGATTCCAAATCTCTAATGCAAACTCAACAGTAGCAGCTAAACTTAGATCATGGGTAGGGTAGTTCTTTTCATGTAACTTGAGTTGTCTAGAAGCATAAGCTATGACCTTACTATTTTGCATCAACACACAACCCAAACCAACCTGGGAAGCATTACAATGCACCACAATCCCTCAAGCCCATCTGGTAGTGATAATATAGGAGCGGACACAAGATTGACTTTCAATGTTTGGAATCTCCTCTCACACTCATCGGTCCACAAAAATTTAACCTTCTTTTGTGCCAATTTTTTTCATAGGGGAAGCAATGGAGGAGAACCCATTCACAAACCTTCTATAATAACCAGCTAGGCCTAAGAATCTCCTAATATCTGATAGGGTCAATGGTCTAGGGCAATTTTTAATCATATCAATTTTCTTAGGATCCACTTTTATACCATCCCCCGACACCACATGACCCAAGAATGCAACCTACTTCAACAAAAATTCACACTTATCATATTTGGCATACAATTTCTTCTCCCTCAATCTTTACAACACAATCCTCAAATACCCCATATGCTCCTCCCTACTATGTGAATAGATCAAAATATCATCAATGAAGATCGTAACAAAGGAATCAAGGTAAGGTTTGAAGACCCTATTCATTAGGCCCATGCAGATGGCTGGTGCATTGGTCAACCTAAACAACATCACCACAAACTCATAATGCCTATATCTAGTCTGGAAGGACATGTTAGGAATATCACACTCCCTCACCCTCACTTGATGATACCCGGACCGAAGATCAATCTTAAAGAAGAAGCTAGCCCCTTGCAATTCATCAAATAAGTCATCAATCCTTAGAAGGGCATATCTATTCTTGGTGGTGACCCTATTGAGTTGCTAGTAGTCAATGCACATTCTAAGTGGCCCATCTTTATTCTTTACAAACAACATCGGAGCACCCTAAGATGATTCACTAGGTCTAATAAATCCCTTCTCCAACAAATCTTTCAATTGTTCCTCTAACTCCTTCAACTCCGCCGGGGCCATATAGTAAGGGGAATGGAGATAGGTTGAGTATCGGGGAGGAGGTCTATGTTAAAATCTCCCTTTCGGGAAGGACAATAGGAAGGTCATTTGGGAAGATATCAAGAAACTCATTTACAACTGGTACTGACTCAATGGAAGGGACTTTGGACTCCACATCTTTAACCCTCACAAGATGATACAAACACCCTATAAAAATCAACTTACGGGTTTTACTACATGAAATGAATCTACCCTTGACCACCACATCTTGACTTTCTCACTCAAGGATGGATTTATTATGGAATTGAAACTTGACCCTACGGGTTCTACAATCAATAGAAACATAGTAGGCATGCAAACAATCCATCCCAAGAATGACATCAAAATCTACCATGTCTAATTCAACAAGATCACAAGGCAACAACTTATGCAAAATACAAATAGGAAAACTCATATAAACTTGCTAGCAACAATAGAGGCGCCAATAGGAGTAGACACTTCATATGACTCATGCAACAACTCGGGTCAACATGGAACTTTTTAGCAACAAAAGGGGTAACAAAGGAAAAAAGGCACCTGGATCAATCAAAGCATATACATCAAAGTCAAAGATTTTCAACATACCGATAACAACATCGGGGACCTCACCAACCCCTTGCCTCCCATGTAGAGCATACAATCGACTGTGCCTTGGGGCACCACCTTGGTGACCACCTCTGCCCAATGGAACCATAGTTGCACCCTGACCCTTTCCACGATATCTTGGACAATCCATCCTTTTGTGACCAAGATCTCCACAATCAAAGCATGCATTAGAAGCCTTCAAACATGGACTGTTATGACTCTTCCCTCATCTAGGGCACATATCCATAGGAGCCACACCACCATCACCTCGAGGCCTGGGGACGTCATTGGCAAACCCCCTATTAGTAGTATGAGAAGGCCCTTGGCCTTGATAAAATCTAGTACCCTATTTGAATTTACCCTCAAATCGGGCCCTCTTGGCCTCATGCCCCATTATCTTCCACAATTTCTCCTCCTCCATTTGCTCGGCATAGGTCATCAACTGAGACAAGTCCATGTCACTAATTAGGATGACGGACCAACATTTTTCACTCACCATGTCAGAGACCACCATCACAAATTTATTCATCCAAGATCTAGGATTGTCCACCAAATGAGGAGCATACTTTGAAAGTTGATTAAACTTGACGGCATACTCCCTCACACTTATAGCACCTTGTTTCAAGTTCGTAAACTCTACCAACTTTGCTTCCCTTAGCTCAATGGGAAAAAATAGATCAAGGAAACCCAATTTGAACTCCTCTGAAAGTATCACATAACCATTTCCCTTCTCTCCCTTCCATTGATCATACCAAATTTGAGTTACCCCTTTGAGTTGGTACGCCGCCAACTCCGCCTTTTCATTCGGCCCAACACCCATGATAGTAGCACGAGGGGCTTGGGCCCCTTGATTGACTTGGTTGGCCACCAATTGGGAAAGCATAGTGAGAGCATCCCGGAGCTCACCATTGGTAGCTTGCTCCTCGGGAATTTGGGCATTTCTTCCTCGAGTGTTAAGGTATAATCTAGAATAGCATAGAACAATAGTTGGGGGGGGGAACTTACCACAACTCTATAGCACGACTTAGAACATGAAGAAGGGAAACATTTCCTAAAACATCTCATAGCCTCCTATTCATAGATATGGCACGCTTCACAACCTTGAATAGGACTCTAATCGACCCGGTGTGTTGGACTCCGAGGATCTATCAAACTAGTGCTCTCATAGCAAGTTTGTCACGATCCAAGCCTAGGGCCTACACATGACACGACACAAGGGGAACCCAAAGGGACCCCAAGCAAGCCTCTTAGAACATCATTGTACATCCTTGGTCATGGAAGCAATAGAAATAACCTAAAAGAGTAAGAATACGGGGCAACGAGACTAAGGTAAAAGCTTGCATAACATCATAACCAAGAGACAAGAGTCAAAGCTCATATCATAGATACATAATATGTCCAACAAACACCTCTAATACATAGATAAGAGTGGGGGCCAACACAAAGCAACTGAGCTCACCCTCATACTCAAAATAGAACATAAAGAAGAATGTCCCTCAATACATAACAAGAGAACATAGGCAAAGGTCCCCGAAATAAAGGACTCACTAACTAGCTTGAGTATCACCGCACTAGTCACGTGAAGGATGATGATCATCTTGGGCTCCGATTCTTTACATGGTGATATTATATAGGCAAAAGTATGCATTAGTGTGTTTGAATGTACTAAGTATGTAGGATGCAATGCAACAAGAGATAGGCATCATAATCTAAATGCATAGCAATAGGCAATAGGCAACATATAACAATATGGTATGCAACAAGAGATAGGCATCATAATCTAAATGCATAGCAATAGGCAATAGGCAACATATAACAATATGGTATGCATGATCAATGCTAAAGTAAAACATGCTTAATAACTCATGCTCATATAAGATATCATATATGTAGAATAGACCAAGCTAGATTTCCAAAGTACTAACCCCTTGGTAGGTTAGTGATTATGCCACCCCATAACTTAGGTGGTGAAGTACTAACCCTTCACTTGGTTGGTGATGATGTCGCCCCATCACCTAGGTGGTGAAGTATTATCCCTTCACTTGGTTGATGAGTACAAACCCCCAACTTGGTTAGTGATAATGTCGCCCTATATATTGGTGGAGAAGTACAAACCCTTCACTCGGTTGATCAGTACAAACCCCCATCTTTGTTATCCGGGTTCCTAGATCCTCTGGAATGGGGGTACTCTAATGCAACACTTTATATAGGATTTATAATATACATAAGATCATTTAAGCATCATAACATCAATCATATCATATCTCATACTTTAGACCTTCAATCCCTCAAGAAACCATAATCGGGCATTTTAACAAACACTTAGAGGGTATGAAATGGTAGTATAAAACCATTCAATTTAGAGATGAAATCGTACAAGAAAATCCATTGTAAAACCCTCAACCAACACCTTGCAACACGCTCTAGATACATCAAAATTCCTTATCAAATCTTACATTAAATCCAAGATTTATAGCTCAAAAAATAGCAAAACAGTCATAACTTTACCCAGCTTTAATATAGTTCATAGACATGTTCATTATAGAAAACTCATTTGTAAAATCAACTTTAAATTATGCAAATTGAGTAAAAAGGAGATTAGATCACCATGGTTGTAATGATGCAGTGGCTAAAACCCACATACCTTATCTTTGAAGAAGCTCTTGATGAAGATTAAAAATGGAGGCTTGAAGATTGAAGGAAATCCTTAGTCTTGGATGAGGATTTTGAGACTTGGATTTTGGAGTAAAAATATGGCTAAGTGTTTGGGTGAGTATTAGGAAATGTTTAGGATGATATGAGAGTAAAATAAGGCTAAGTATAGGTAAAAACACATTTGGGAACACTTGGGCCCATGACCCAAAAGCCTTGGACCGAAACAAAAATCACTGGCAACAAAATACACAGGTCTGCGATGCAGACCTATCAGGAGGTCATATTAACATATTTCGCGATAGTTGCACATCACGGTGCTATCGCGGATTGATTCTAGATTAGAAAAATTATGAAAATTGAAAGTGCTAATCATTTGCTCTTAAATTGGGGTTAGACCCTCCTCCCTTTAATTTTGACCCCCTGAAAAAGAATATAAAGTTGAATTTTTGATATCGCACATGAATTTTGAGATATATGCAATTTAAAATTTTGGACATTCTAAGGCACATTTTTGGGCATTTTTTTGGGTCGTTTTAACTTGGGGCACCTATGATACCCCTGTTATTTCTACATGTTTATTTTCATTACTGCGGTGGGCTAGATTGTAGCATTGTTGCCTGTTGAGCCTGATTCTATTTCGATTATTGACATCTACACACTGTTATACTGAGATTAGCTTCTACTCTGAGTTCCTTGCATACCTTGGGAATGAGTTTTTTATTGTGACTTTGGAGAGATGATATGATCGAGGATCTAGATCCGATTAGAGAGAGAGAGAGATGAAGATTTTTCTGATGTTATGCTCTCAAATCTAAATGACACATGCTATTGTTCAAGTCTCTGGTGGTCACGTTCGAGTGTCTAGACTTGGGTAATGCACCCTGTGGTCCTAGTCTCTCGTGGTAATTTTTGAGTGTCTAAGACTGAGATGTCGATTCTAAAGAGGTCTGAGCAATTGTCGTTACTTTGGACTTAGACCCCTGTTGACTAAACTTTTGGGGCTAGGCTCCGTTGATTGATATTTTAGATCGAGGACCCTGTTGATTACATTTGGGTGGGAGGCCTCGTGATTGATATTTTAAGTTGAGACACACTTGTTATGCGAGGGGAATTCTTGACGCACTTGTTATGCGAGGGGGATTCTTTCTCCCGCAGGTATACATCCCTCTGTTCCACATGCATATATTGGATCGGGTGCCACATGTCGGCACAGGGTCTAGGGCCTAGATTTATGTGATTGTTGGGTCTAGTCCCGTGATTGATTACCTATGGATCCACATACCTATTCATACCTCGATTGTGATGAGGTGTACCTTCTATGCTAATGGGGGCTCAAAGGGCATTCGGGCTTAGTCACTAGGGCCTTACACCCACGTACAATTGACCCTTCTGATGATGATGTGGAGAGCTGGGCTTCGTGATTATTTTATGGGATTCTGTGATGGTTCTAAGGGATTCCATGACGATCTTTTGATTCTATATTATGTTTGGGTATACCTTCTGGGCTTATGAGGGCTCAGTTGGTGTACATGCATAGATACTAAGGCCTTACACTCGCGTACTATGCCTCAGTTGCTAGTAGTTGTGCTGTGAGCCTATGCAGGTTTTGTTAGGGGTATCAATGTTCATCATTTGGGTTGGTTCAGTTATCATTGTTCATCTCCTTGGTTGCTCAGTGGTGTTTGATGGTTTCCAGACCTTCCTATGCCTTGATCTGACTTCTTTTGATACAATGCTACAGTTTTCTTTATATTTGGGCTTTATACATATTTAATGTTTCACTCGGTTAGCCGATGATGCCTACTGGGTGCCTTTCCTGGTACTTACCCCTACTTCTGCATCTTCCCATGGTGCAGGTCCATGTATATGCCATTATAGCTAAGTTAGAGAACTTCGGGTGCACTCAGGAGACTTTTGGTGACCACTAGCAGATCTGGTTTCTTGGCAATCTCCTTTCTATTGATGACCATCTTTTGTATCCAGACATTGGCCTTGTATAGTAATGTTATGTATTTGTAAAGGCACTCTAATTTTGTATATTATTATGATTATTGATATATGTATATAATATGTCCTTGTGTCTATTGTAACTCTGTACAGTTAACTTCTAGGTTCTGGGTAGGTTTCAGCATATATATTATTGTTATATTGATTTGGTTTGGACTAGAGAGGTATGACAAATATCTTTGGAATGGGAACTGGCTTGCTTGTAGTTAGGACTAGCAGGCGCCATCATGACTGGGACCGAATTGTGATAGAAAATCTTCATAAGCTAAATACCACCTAAGGATCGGTTGTCACGTGTACAAGCCACTAGCAATACAGGAAATCAAAAAAGGTACAAGTATAAATTATCTTTCTTCTCGAATAGAACAAAGCATAAAAGAAACAAGAACAAGAGAGTCAGCCAAATGACAACAGCTATATCTCTAAATCTCTTAGGAAGCCTCGGATGATCAAGGAAAAATACTACTCACTATCCAAGCTCAGAACCTACACAAGTGTAGAAGCAAGGGGTGAGTACCAAAAGCAACACGGTACCCAACACGCTAACAAAACAAAGTAAGTCCAATAGTATGCACAAACTCCTTTCATCCCAACCAACCTCCACAACTACAACCAGCACAGAAAATCAACCAACCCAGCAACACACAATACACAATAGAAATAGTTTTTCACAGTATCACAATTCCAAATCACAAGCCACAACTAACAAGTGATAACATAATCAATCATAGGAATAACATCATGCCACACAAGAATATGCAAGGATGAGATGTAATGCTTATGTAATAATCATTAGCAATGACCTTGGCATCATAACATCACTAGAAAATACCTTAACATCACAATATCACTAGTAATGACCTTGGCATAATATCATCATCGAAAAGAACCTCGGCATCACAATATCACTAATAAAGATCTCAACATCACAATCTCACCGACAATGACCTCGAATCACATCTCGACCGGTAAAGACCTCGACCCCAATTTTCACTATCTCACTCATATCAATAATAAGAACCAATGCAAGTATGTGTGATATTGAATGAATGAACATGAAATGATGTCCACAAACAAATCCACTTATAATCATCAACCACAACAATATATCTCAGTATAGAATTCCAATCACCTAGCCACATTTTCAATTCAAGTATTACAATACCACGTCAACTCACATTTACATTTAATTAACCCATTTTTCTTATAACATTTGAAATATTTCATGCATCAATATAGATGAAAGGATAACTTGAGAACTCAATGAGAACAAAGTTTTGAAAGTCTACTTGCCTTAGTCGAATCACGGTTAATCAAACACTAGAGCTTTCTCCTTTCGAATAGAATTTGTAGCACCCCAATCTAGTCAAACAATAATCACCATAAGGTCTTATAACTAACAACACCAAATCTATAATAAAGTCCTAAATATCAAGTCTAGGACTAGGTTTTAATTCCTCCGAACATCACAAATCTAATGATATTTACATAACACAATACGCCTATTATTTATAATCAATTTCAATATATTTAAAATTTAAATTATAATGGCCATGAACCCAAAATAATTTAAATTAGACATTAACTGCTCAAGGAGTGTAGACTTCACCACTAAATTTCTTTAGGAAGTATGATTATTGACTATAGAAAATCATTTGCCATCATTATACCTAGCATAAACACTAAACCCATATTTACCAAGTAAATAAGAAAATAAATAAAATCCTAGGCCTTGAGACTTACAGTTATGTTTTTCAACCAAATTTTCCTTAGATATATTTTTCTTCTACTTTCGCTCTCCTTTTCCACCCATCATAATATAGACAAAATAATATATTTTACATTAACATTAGTAGGTTAGGTTCTTCGTGATACCAGGAACCAGCACTAGTGTAGTTCGTCCGCCGCAAGTGAGTTTCCTCTCTCCTCCTTTTCCTTCTTCTTCTTTTCTAATTTAATTAGGTATTAAAAGTTATAATCCTACTAATTTATTTTAATATATATGCATCAAGTGATATAGGGTTTCAAACAAATTAACATATAACCCACCACTTCTATTAATTATTCAGACTTACCCTTGAATTAAGTAGTCTTAATAATAAAATAGTCCAAAGTACTCACTAAAATTTTATGAGATAAATTATTTTTAGAAATTAAGAGGAATAATTTTCAAAATAACTTAATGGGTGATTACATCATCCACCACTAAAAATCATTTTCTTCCTCAAATATAAGATAGAAGAAAGTGCCTGAAGCTTCAAAAAGATGAGGATATTTAGCAGGCATTTTGGACTTCTTCTTCCAAGACACCTCTCTAACAGGATGGCTCTTACAATGCACCTTTACTGAAGCAATCTCGTTGTTTCTAAGGTTTTGAACCTATCTATCAAAAATACCTATAGGTTCCTCCTCAAATGACAAGTTTGGAGCCAACACTACCGAATCAAATGAAAGTATAAGTGACTCGTCCAGCATATACTTTCTGAGAATGGATACATGAGATACAAGATGCACGAATGATAAGCTAGGTGGTAAGGCTAACCTATAGGCCACCTCTCCAACTCGCTCCAAAATCTCGAATGGGCCAATAAATCAAGGGTTGAGCTTTCCCTTCTTACCAAATCTTATAACACCCTTCATGGGTGACATTCTAAGCCAAACATGATCACACTCCATATACTCGAGAGCTCGAACCCTCCTATCTCCATAACTCTTCTGACTACTCTAAGCGGTCAACAACCTCTGTTGAATCATACGAACATGCTCCATAGCATCTCTAAGAAAGCCTGCATCTAATGAGTCCATCTAAGCAGATTCAAACCAACCAAATGGGGCCACATGAATACTGGAGTGATAATGATTATTGTAGGCGAACTCTGCTAAGGGCAAGTGCTGGTCCAAACGGGAACCAAAATTGATCACACACGCTCAAAGCATGTCCTCCAACAACTGAATTGTCCACTCAGACTATCTGCCTGTCTAAGGATGAAAGGTTGAATTCATGTCCACTGAGTACCTATTCCATGCTGCAAGGCCCTCCAAAAATGTGACGTGAAGAGTGAACCTTGATCAGAAATGATAGAGACAGGCACACCATACAATTATTATCTGACTAATGTAAAGCTTAACTAACTTCTCTGTTGTATACTTAAACTTGATAAGAATGAAATTGCAGACATAGTCAGTCGATCCACACCACAAAATCCATAGTGATACGCTCCCACTTCTATGTAGGATTGGGCATCCTCTGAAAATCAACTCCAGACCGTTGTCCTCACACTTAACCTGCTCACAAGTTAAACACTTGGACATAAAATTTGAGATCTCCTTTTCATGACACACCACCAGTAATGTTGAATCAAGTCATGATACATCTTCGCTGCTCCTGGATGAATAGAATACCGAGTATAATGATCCTGCTCAAGAATCAATCTAATCAAGTCACCTACCTTAGGCACACAAACTCGACCTCCAATCTTCAAAACATCATCAAGATCAAGCATCGCTTCCTTAGCCTCTCCTCTGGTGAATTTGTCTCTGATGAGACATAACTTTTCATCCTCAAATTGGTGTTCTAAACTGTCCATCAAGGAAGAACGAGCCTCAGTGAAAGCATAGACACCACCCTCATCAAAAAGTTGTAACTTGACTAGGGTATTATCTAGATGCTGAACATCCCTAGCCAAAGGTCGCTCCTCAACTCGATTGGCGGCTAGACTTCCCATGTAGAAGTCTTTCTACTCAAGGCATCGGCCACCATATTAGCCTTCCTTGGATGATATAAGATGGTCAAATCATAGTCCTTTAGCAACTCAATCCACCTACTCTGTCTCAAGTTCAGATCTTTTTGACTGAAAATATACTGAAGACTCTGATGATCAGTGAAGACCTCACAATGTACACCATATAAGTAATGACGCCACCACTTAAGCATAAAAACCATAGCCACTAGCTCTAAGTCATGGATTAGATAATTCTTCACATTGGCCTTTAATTGTCTAGAAGCATAGGCAATCAATTTTCCCTTTTGCATCAAAATGCTACCTAGCCAACTCTTGAAGCATCACAATATACCGTAAAGTCCACACCTGCCTCAGGTAGTGTCATAATGAAAACTAAAGTCAACAAAGTCTTGAGCCTTTGGAAGCTCACCTCACACTCATCAAACCAATGGAAGGCTACATTCTTCTGAGTTAACCTCGTCAATGCCCCTGCAATGGAAAAAAACATGAATAAACCATCGATAATACCCAACTAACCCCACAAAACTGTGAATCTCGATAGTTGAAGTAGGTGTTGTCTAACCTAAAAATGCCTCAACCTTAGCCGGATCCATTCTAATCCCCTCCTAGGACACCACATGCCTAAAGCATACCACCGAATCAAGCCAGAACTCACACTTGGAGAATTTTGGATATAAGTTTTCCTCCTCGACCTCTATAGTGCTATAAGTGATGAATATGATCAGCCTCAGTCTATGAATATGCCAATATGTCATCAATAAATACTATTACAAAAGAATCTAAGTATGGATAAAACACCTTATTCATCAATTCCATGAACGTTGCAGGGGCATTAGTCAACCCAAAGGACATCACCAAAAATTCATAGTGGATATAATGGGTTCAAGAAGTTGTCTTAGGGATATCTAATTTTCTATTCCTCAGCTGATGATAGCTAGACCTTAAGTCAATCTTAGAGAAGTAAGCCGCTCCCTGAACCTGATCAAACAAGTCATCAATACAGGGAAGAGGGGACTTGTTCTTGACAATCACCTTGTTCAATTGCCTGTAAACAATACACATCCTCATAGACCCATCTTTCTTTTTCAAAAACAAGACTGGGGCACCCTAAGGTGACATGCTATACGAATAAATCCCTTGCTTAACAAGTCTTGGAGGTGCTCCTTCAATTCTTTCAATTAAGTTAGAGCCATTCGATATGGAGGGATGGAGATGGGCTTAGTGTCTAGCTCTAGATCAATAGGAAAGTCAATATCTCTATCGAGAGGAACACTTGGAAGGTCAGGAGGGAACACATCGACAAACTCCTGGACCACAGTAATGGACTCTATAGAAGGTGGTTAAATACTAGTATTTCAAATGAAAGCCAAGTAAGACAAACACTCCCTATCAATCAATTTCTGAGCATGGATATAACAATCAAGAATAACATAATAAGGAGAAAGCCAATCCATCCCCAAGATAACATCAAGTCTACCATTTCTAGAATAATTCATATATACCCAAGTATCATACCTAGCTAAAGAAACAAGACAGGATCGATACACTCAATCCACTATTGAGGGCTCTCCTACTAGTGTAGAAACATGCACGGGCACTGACATCTAATCATGTGATAAATCAATCCCAGATAAAAAGTATGTAGGCACATAAGAATAGGTAGATCCAGGATAAAATAGAATAGATACAGGCCGAAGATAGACTAGAATAATACCTGAAATAACTGCATCTGAAGTCTTAACCTCAGGTTCTTCTGCCAGCGCTAGTCTGAGAAACACCTCGATCTCTACCATGTGAAACCAAAGCACTAGTATCTGAAGTCCTGCCACCTCTAGTAGTTTGGCCCCTGCCCCAACCCCTAGCCGGTGGAACCAAATCTCTAACTAGAGCTGCTAAATAAGTCCGATGAGGTCCCTAATGAGTCTGAAAGGGATAGTGTCGAATCAAGTGGCCTAGATCCCCACACCCAAAATAATACCTCAGTGTAGAAGACTATTGTCCACTAAATGAACTACTATGAATACCACGGGTTGAACTGTGGAACCCTCGAGACATTTTTCCAACCTCAGTTGCTGGCATAGATGCATGTACAGTATCATGACACTTGAGAAAGACATACTCTTATGCGAACCTCTACCTCCTGATGAAGTACCAGAAAATTGACCTATAATACAAGCCCTTTTAGGGTCCCCGAACTCCTCTCGAACCAACAACTTTACCTCATTGACGATGCTCACAATGGACTAAAAAGAAGCCCCTTCACGAGCTCATCTAATTACATAAGACCTAATAGAGAAATTCAAACCCCTCACAAACCTACGGACTAACTCCACCTCATCTGGAATCATAGCTAAGACATGTCGAGATAACAGACACAAATGAGCCTCATGCTCAATAACAGTCATACCACCCTGCCTCAAGTACTCAAACCTCAATCACCTCTCCTCTCGTACACTCTAAGGGATGAAACAATCCTGAAAAGCACAAGGGAATACACTCCAATCCTCTGGAGAGGATCCAACTGATCTGGACCTCACATATATCCTCCACCACTTCCTAACTGGTCCATGAAGCTGGATTGCAACAAAATAGACATCACGCTAATCAACCAACCCATTGCCTCTAGTATCTCATAACACAAGGTCAGAAACACATGAGTATCCTTGCTCCTACCACCCTGCAATTAAGGTAGTTTCATTTTCTGAAATATCTCATTGCTAAGTTTATCATCTGCTGCCAGAACTGCCTCTGGAGTGGTCTGTGCCCCAACAGCTGGCACGGGAACCACTGGGGGCTAATGTACCTGATGATAATTAACTGGGCCCTGATGCTTCCCTGAAGCTGGGTTCTCCCACTTTCGTCTAAGAAACTCTCTGTGTGCCTATCGCACCACCTCCCTAGGTGAGATTCTCAAGCATACATCATCCTCAACAGGGTGTTCCGAAGCAAAGGTGCAACTGTAGGCTCTAGAGGAACCTGATCCTCACCAACCTTTATCTGTGGATCTAGAGAAGCCCCTCTAGTCTACCCTCTAATTGGTGCTACTCCTCGGACACATGCTCTCACTAATGCAACTCCATGAGCATAGCCTCTAGCCCTGCCCCTTCTCTTACCTCTAACTACGATTTCAAGATCTAACTCACCTCTACCACCAGAAACAATAGCTCTAGTCCTTGTCATCTTTCAAAAGAACATGGGCACAACTCAGTACGAACGAAGATGACCGTGCACGACAGAAGACAATAAGTAAAAAGAAGTTTCTAAACAGTCTTCACAGCCTCTCAAAGATAAGTACAAATGTCTTTGTACCAATCCTCAAGACTCTATTTAGAGTGGGCTCATACATATCTGAGACCTATGAACCTGGGTTCTTATACAAACTGTCATGATCTAAAAATGGACGTGATACCACTTGCTCAATGTCCCAAGAACAAGTAAGCATTACCCAATGAAAAATAGAAATATCATGCAAAAGTAACCAAATTGTCACGACCCAAGCCTAGGGTCTTGACGTGACACAGCGAATGGGAACCCAAAGGGACCCAAGCAAGCCTCTTAGCACATCAATCACACATCCTTAGTCGCGATAGCAATATAGGAGCCAATATAGGAGCAGAGAACTAATATAAGAGTGGAGGAAAGCTTATCTTTCAAAGTTTGGAAACTCTTTTCATACTCATCGGTACACAAAAATTTCACCTTCTTTTGCATCAATTTAATCATTGGAGAAGCAATAGAAGAGAAGCCATTCACAAACCTCCGATAATAACCCGTAAAACCCAAGAAAATTCGAGTGTTCGATGGAGTCAAAGGTCTAGGACAATTTCTAATCACCTCCATTTTCTTAGGATCCACCTTAATGTCATCATCCAACACCACATGCCCTTGAAAAGCAACTTCTTTCAACCAAAACTCACATTTCTCATGTTTTGCATATAACATCTCCTTCCTCAAGATTTGCAATACCACCCTTTGGTGATCCACATGCTCCTCCTCATTATGGGAATAAATCAAGATATCATCAATAAAAACCACCACAAACAAGTCAAGGTAGGGTTTCAAGACCCTATTCATGAGATCTATAAATATAGTCTGTGCATTAGTCGACCCAAAGGACATAACCACAAACTCAAAGTGCTCATACCTAGTCTGAAAAGCTATCTTGGGAATGTCGCACTCCCTCACTTTCACTTGGTGATATTCGGACCGAAGATCAATCTTAGAAAAGTGACTAGTCCCTTGAAGTTGTTCAAAAAAGTCATCAATCCTTGGTAGAGGGTAATTGTTCTTTATGGTGACTCTACTAAGTTGTCGGTAATCAATGCATATTCTAAGAAAACTATCCTTTTTCTTCACAAACAACACCGCTGCACCCCAAGTGACTTACTAGGCCTTATAAAACCCTTTTTCTAACAAATCCCTCAATTGCTCCTTCAACTCCGCCAAGGCATACGGTAAAGGGAGATAGAAATGGGTTGAGTGTCGGGAAGGAGATCTGTACCAAAGTCTATTTCACTTTAGGGAGGAACACCAGGAAGTTCATCGGGAAAGACATCAAGAAACTCAGTAGCCACCAAAACTGACTCGATAGGAAGGACTTTGGAGACAATATCCCTAACCTTCACAAGATGGTAATACAACCCTTGGAAATCAACTTTTAGGCTTTAAGATAAGAAATGAATCTATCCTTGACCACCACATCATGACTTTTCCACTCAAGGACGGGCTCATTAGGGATTTGGAATTTAACCTTATGGGTTCTACACTCAATAGAAGCATAATATGCATGCAACAAATCCATCCCAAGAATGACATCAAAATCCACCATATATAATTCAACAAAATCACAATGCAAGATTTTATGCAAAATGAACATGGGACAATTTCTATAGATTCTTTTAGTAACAATAGACTCACTAACAGGGGTAGACACTTCATAAGGTTCACAGAACAATTCGGGACTAACATGAAGATTTTTGGTAACAAAAGGAGTAATTAAAGAAAGAGTGGCACCTGGGTCTAATCAATACATACATATATACATATATATATATATATCAAAATCAAAAACCTTTAGCATACCTGTGAAGCATTTCCTCAAGTCTAGTGACCCATAGAGTGTGTGGTTGAGAATGTCGACGGTCATCCTCATAATCTTTATTAACCACCCATGGGAAATGTCTCACCTTATGATCCTTTGCACCACACTTGAAACATGCACTCAAACCGGCCAAATAATCTCCCAGATGGTACTTTCCACACTTGTAGCATGGAGGAGAAACTTGAACACCAAAACCCTTTCCTTTTCTTTGAGCATATGGACAACTAGGAATCTTGTGGACCATATTGCCACACCCAAAGCATGCACTCATGTTCCTCCAACATGTGCCACTATGATTTCTCCCACACTTTGGGCACCTAGAGTGAGTCATCCCACCATTGCCACCTTCAATTTGGACCCTTCTTCTCCCTTCCTTTGAGGCCACCGGGCAATCTCTCATCGTATGCCCAACACTTCCACACTTGAAACAAGACTCAACATTCGCCAAACACCTCCTTTAATGTTTCTTGCCACACCCTTAACAAGTAACAAAAGGGATTCCCTTATTCTTGTACTTAGGAATCAATAGACGAGTAAAAGGTGAGGCACCACCAACTCGAGCCCACCTAGCCTCACTCCCCTTCCTCTTATCCGTTGAAGTCTTGGGAGTACCCACTTAATGATTGAGTTAAGCGGTTACAACCATGGTTACGAACCTCTGCATTCGACATATCACCGTTGGGAAGTTGAATCCCAAGTTAGATAAGGTCACCACCTTGCCCACCATTCCGAGGCGCTTGAGATATATTCTGAAATGCAATGGTTAAGAATCAGGAATAAATCTTAAGGGACTTAACTTTATCGCATGACATAGGTCATAAAAAAGTGAAACATATCCTACAACGCTTCATAGACTCCCATTCATAGTTGTGGCATGCTTCACAACCATAAAGAAGACTCTAATTGACGCGGTGCATTGGATTCTAAGACCATTAACAACCTAGTGCTCTGATACCAAGTTTGTCACGTCTAAAGCCTAGGACCTAGATGTGACAAGGCGAATGGGAACCCAAAGGGACCCAAACAAGCTTCTTGGCATATCAATCACACATCCTTAGTCGTGGAAGCAAAGTAAATAACAACAAGAAATAATATAAAAAGGGAAGTGGGACTAAGGGAAGTCTTTGATAATCATAAAAGCATAACGAGTCAAGCTTATAGCATAAATACATCATATTATTCCAACAACACCTCTAAAATAGAGTGGAGCAGGGGCCAAGAAACTTTCTGGGTTCACCCTTATAATAACAAGTGTCCAACAAAAAAAGTCTCAATATAGCAAGAATAGTAGTAAAGATAGTGTCCCGAACTTGGGGACTCACCAAAGCTTGCTTTGGATCGTACTAGCCATGTGGAGGATGATCAAGTAGTGCTCCAGTTCCTATATGGTAATATCATGTAGGCATAGAGTATGCGTTAGTACGTTTGAATGTAGTATGTTTGAATGTACTAAGTATGTAGAATGCAATACAACAAGACATAAGCCAATATAGTCAACATGTATTGTAATAAGCAATAGAAAGTGAGATCTCAATATGGTATGCATGGTTAACGCTTGAAGTAAAACATGCTTGTAAATCATTCAACTTGCTTAGATCATAATACATTTGTTGTCATGACCTAAGCCTAGGGCATAGACGTGACACGGTGTATGGGGAACCCGAAGGGACCCCAAGCAAGCCTCTTAACATATCATTACACATCCTTGGTCGCAGAAGCAATAAAATAACCATAAAGAATAGTAAAAAGAGTTAAACGGGGCTATGGGGCATATTTCATATCATAAAACATCAAGAGAGTCAAACAGAATCAAACTCATAGCGTCATTATATAATTTGTCCAATAACACCTCTAAATATAGAACTTAGTGGGGGCTGAGACAAGTAACCGGGCTCACCCTCAAGTCATAAGTAGCCAACATAAAAAGGAGTCAATACATAGAATAATCAAGAGAAGTATGTCCTCGGAGGTGAAGACTCACCAACTTGCTTGAAGAGAAATTGTACTAGCCACGTGGAGGGGGAGGATGATCAAGTGGAGCTCCGGTCCTTACATGGTAACATCATGTAGGCATAGAATATGCATTAGTATGTTTGAATGTACTAAGTATGTAGGAAGCAATGCAACAAGAGATGGGCATCATAATCGAAATATATATCTAGGCAATAAATAACCATATAGCAATATAGCATGCATGAAGGATGCTTGTATTGAAACATACTTACATAGAATATTTTATGTATGTAGGAAGAGACCATCATTAGTAACCAAGGCCTACCATCTCCTTGGCTAGAAGATTGAGGTACAAACCCCTCAACATAGTTGCATAGGCCTACTACCTCCTGACCAAGGCAATTGAGGTACAAACCCCCCAATATGGTTGCACATGCCTACTACCTCCCGAGAGAGTCAATTGAGGTACAAACGCCTCAACATGGTTACATGGGCCTACTACTTCCGGAGTGAGGTAATTGAGGTACATGACCCCTAACATAGTAGTTCAGGTCTACTACCCCCTGAATGAGGCAATTGATCGACTTCCAACACAATAGATACCATTCATGAAATCAACACATATACACATCCCTTTCATCACCATAAAGTCACTTAACTCATATATCATGCACTAGGCCTTCAACAACTCAAGAGGTATTAACTAGACATTTTATCAAACTCTTGGTGGGTGTGTAATACTAGTATAAAACCATACAATTAAAGAGTGAAATCATACAAGAAATCTAAAGTAAATCAACCCTCCAACACTTGGTAATACCACCTTGTAAAGTACATCAAAATCCATCATCAAATCTCAAGATAGATCAAAGATTCATAGTTCAAAACATGCTTAAACAGTCACACATTTACAAAACTCCAACATAGTTTATAGTCAAATTCATAGTAAGTAAGACACATGAGTAAATTAACTTAGAAACAAATATTTTATGTAAAAAGGAAGCTTGGGCACCATGGGTGAAAGTATCTAATGGTTGAAACCCAAATACCTTAGCTTTGGAGAATTCCTCGACGAAGATTGGAAATGGAGACTTGAGTTTTGAATAAAATATTTGTCTAAGTGTTTGAAAAAGTATTGAGGAACATTTGTATAATATAAAGGTGAAACATGGCAAAGTATAGGTATTTTTACGCATGGGAAGACATAGGCCTAAGACCCAAAAGCCTTAAACCGACCAACAAAATCAGCACCATTTTAACACTGATCTGTATGCCAGCCGAGTCGCGCCAGGGGCGTGGATCAACACTGGATAAGAAAATTTTTAGATTTTTGAATTTTGAGACGGTTGCTCTAAAATCAGGGTTAGAACCATTTCCCATTCAATTTTCCCCCCTGATCAAGAATATCAAGTTGAATTTTTGATATCACGCACGAATTTTGAGTTATATGGAAATTATGATTTTTGGCACTTTCGAGGCACATTTTCAGGCAGTTTTTGAGGTCTTTTCATATGTGGGAAGAGACCTCAACCGAAAAAGAATAAGCCAAGCGAGCTACAACTTAGAATCCCAATAATTACCCCTTATCGGTAAAAAGGTCGTCTGCTTGCCAAGGTAAATCATACTTCACTTTAAGGGAGCTCGTCCTATTTCGATAAACTAACCCCCCTTATGGGAACCCATCCCATTTTAGGGTGGATTTTATAATAAAGTGCACTAAATAGATCCACTAGTATAGCAAGGGTATAACATAATCCTATGCTGGCACATAGTTTGAGGAAAGGAATATGAACCTTTGAAGATAATCCACGCTAACATCCAATCCATCGGTGCTAAGTATAATCCCATGGAATACTTGAAATAATCATACTTTAATAACTTGTGATAAATATGGAAACATGACATGAGTAGCTCTTAAATATACTTGACTTCTAATGGTGAGCCTAACTTGAAACATGAGAGCAGATTATACTAGTACATGAACCCTTGCTTTAATATGAATGTCTCACAAGAGGTAAAATCTTGAAAATAGGGCTTAACTTGATACTTTTATATTGAAACGACCCCAAAAAATGCCCGAAAATGTGCCTCGGAATTCTTGAAATTCTAAATTCCATGTATCTCAAAATTCATTTGCTATTTCAAAAATTTGACTTCATATTCATGTTCGGGGGGTCAAAATTAGGTGAAAAAAGGTCTAGCCCTTATATAAAAGCCAAAGACTAGCAATTACGAAATTCCAAAGTGCAATTTCTAAAGGGGCTTTCGAGACCCCCTCGCGACGCGCTACTATGTAAAAGTATACTATTTCTTTTAGCTTGGTCCAAGACTTCTAAGTCTTGGGCCTAAGTGTTCCCAAATGTGCTTTTACCATACTTAGCCAAATTTCACCCTCATATCATCCTAAATATTTTCCAATACTCACTCAAACACATAGTCATATTTTTACTCCCCAAACTCAAGTCCCAAACCCTCATCTCAAGCTAAGGTTCTCCTTCAAGGTTCTTGTCTCCATCTCCAATCTTCACCAGGTTCATCTCTAAGCTAAGGTATGTGAGTTTCTTTCATTGGTTCCTTTCACCCATGATACCCAAGCCTCCTTTTACTCAAATTACATGATTTAAAGTTGATTTA
>JAOTQR010090609.1:0-33008 GCA_025774065.1 Solanum ossicruentum
GCGGGGGAGGGAGTTTGTGGTTCAAAAGTTTAGAACAAAAATAAACACTACACTATTTATGCAAGAAGACACTCACTTCTAGGGACAACTTGGGAATTATGTTCCCAATGATTCGCTGACTCAATTACTCTAGATAACATAACCCTAATTGGGAATTTATATGTAGGATGGTAACTTTAATTCTTCCAGCCTTCTTGTGAAGGTGAAGGTCGAATTTCACCATCACACTTAGTGGGCAACAATGTTGTGCCAACTAACGATTACCCATTGTCCCAGTCAATCTCCCCTTAGTCAGGTTTGGTTGATTAGATGAGAACACATCAATCGAATCCTGTCATTTACTTCCCTTTTTCTATTCGTCACTACCTTGGTCGGGATCATGATAGTAAGTAGAGTTTGGTGTTGGCCACCACCAAACATCGACCAAAATGAAGGGAAATAACAATACATGCAAAACCCCAATCAAAGATGGACAAAGTTTAGGTTATTTCAAGTTAATTACTCATGGTTCCCACAACATCAAGTTGTGGGTGGTTAGCTACTCATGGCTAAGGCAAAATCAGCAAAAATGAATGTAAGAGATATAGTTGAGAGTATAGCCAAAATAATTAATAACAAGAACACCTTGAAGTTGAAAACCACAAGTTTGGATTGATGACAAAAGAGTAAAATATGATTTTTCAATCCCAAAAAGTGGGTCTTCAAATTAAAAACAAAAATTTAAACTAAACAATAGAAATGCTCTAAGAATATTGAAGAGAGAATATTCAAAGTGTGTAATATGAAAAATATCAAAGTCTCATGCTAAAACCCTAATAGTATGTATTTATACTATTTATAAAATCACCCTAGAAATTAAATAGAAAATACATCTGGTAGCAATTATACCTCGCAGGTACGACTCATAGGGTGTGCTCACTACGACTCATAAAAGGGGTTTCGTAGAACCCTTCTGCAATTGATTCAGATTACTTCTTGCATTTTATTTCTTGGTTCTTGGGGTTGATTATGGTTTGTTTATGTCTATTGTTTCAGGTACTATGTCCCCGAAAGGAAATCACTCAAAGATTGAGGCCTTTAGGAGAAAGCTCAAGGTTGAGCCTTCAGATATTTAGTGGACCCCTCAGTCGAGTAGGTCACTAAAGATCCTCGATGTATCACCAGACCCCGAGGCAAACGTACCACATACCAGAGCAGTAATAGCTAGAGCTGGGCGTACTCAGGCTCAGGCTGATAGTCCTTCCCAGTCTGAAGAGGAAGGTACTAACAAGAGTGTGAGTAGCATTCCCCCGAAACATGCTCAGGAGATGAGTCCAACTCTTAGGAGGACTCCGAGGATAGAGGAGATTGCGAGTCCTCCATCGCACCATCTTCTTCATCAGCACAGGATGCCCATGCTAACTAATAGTGCATCAAGGGCATGAAAGTGATTTTTAGAGAGGACATGCAGCCAAAAAGTGGGGCAAGCCTACCTGCTCCAAATATGAGGAGCCTAGAGTGATTTCTGATGGGCTGAGTCGGGTCTACAGGACATGATGATGCTATATAGGTTGATGTAGCTGACAGTGTCACTTGGACAAGACTCTCCGATTCTAGTATGCGAGTTTTATGCATCTTACACAGACACAATTCAACGCAATCTTCCCAAGGGGAAGAAGCTTCTCACACAGTCCAGATTGATAGAGATACAATTGAGAGGTCGATAGGTTGACATTTCTAAGGAGATCATCCATCTTATGCTTGAAAATCCTAAGGACTGTGCACCCAAGTCCACAACGGAGTTTGATTGGAGGTTGGGGTTGGCTCGAAACCCATTGATTATAAAAGATCCTAAGCATCGAACTTATCCTTTGAGATGGGTGGCTAGTCACATTGTAGAGTAGAGTTTGAAGCCTGCTTGGGTCACCACCAACACACAGCTGATCGTCAAGGCTTCCTTTAGCTTTCCCGCCAAGGTTTGGTGGGCTATTATTAGATCATGCTTCTGGCTGACTTTGGTGGATAATATACTTACACCGGAGTACGTGATATTAGTTTCTAGCATCTTGGCTAGCTATGACATCGATTGGGCCTGACTCATAGCAGAGTAGATACATGAGTCAGCATTGAAGAGGGCCACCTAGACCAAATTTCTTATTTTGATCTATAGACTCTGTGTCAAGTCTAGGGTGGATAGTTACTAGAGGCCCAACATACTTTGGAGCCCATCCTGATCAAGGATGATGAGAACCTGGTAGCAATCTGGTGAGCACAGCCTCCACCACCACCATAGATTTTTGCCCCGGTGCCACCACTTGAGGGTTCGGTGACTGTCTCTACTACTATTACCACTACTATTACATAGGAGAAACCCTCGCAGCCTATGACAGACATTGAGAGGTGTCCCACTACAGCTGCTACCGCCCCAGAGGTCTATGTGTCTGCCGCTTCTATTCAGTCTATGGCGTGGAGATTATCACATGCTGAGTCCCAGTTGTCTCAACTTTTTTAGTAAATTAGGCCATGTGTACGACAGGCTATCTCAGACTCGGAGGAACAAAGTTCGGCATTCACTATTTTTACTATTTAGAAGCGTGTTTCTATAGTGGATGCCTATATCGATGCCTTTGAGGAGAGAGTGCAGAAAATGTTAATCGAGGCTCGGCCATCAGATTTGTCAGCCATCCAGTCAGAGATCGATAAGCTTAGGGATGATATGACTTCATGACTTTTCAGTGCCAGTTACACTATAAGAATGATATCTTTTGCGCTGCTATTTAATTTATTTACCTCTGAGGAGCCTACACAGACTTCCCGCGGGAAAAGACCTCTCATAGAGGGTGATGATCCAGTTAAGAGGAATGTAAGTGTAAATGTTTCAGAGGATAAGGAGGAGGATCTTGAATTGTCCTTGAGGACATTGAGGCACGAGGAAGAGATGTGGCTAGCTCATAAGCCCGATAGGAAGAGGGGTATTGGCCCCTCCGAATAGAGAACTACAACTAAGAAACTACCCCACAAGGAGAGGGTGTCCAGACTTAGCCAAGACTGGCGCTTAGGCACCCAGGTATGTTTTTGACCACTTACATTCTATTTTTGCTTGATTTTTTACATTAGGGAAAATGCATATCTTTTTCGATGGGGTGTGGGTAGTTATGGGCCTTAGTAAAGTCTGAGTAGCTTATGGTCCATAACTACCCCAAATTCTGTTCTCGAGGTTTTCTTGCCTGTGTTCTTTTTCCTCATTAATATTTGTTTTCGTTGAACTGGCACGTTTAGGATGTTTAGATAATATTTTTAGAATATAGTACTAAAACATATGGCATATGGCATGTTTCTATGTTTTGTTTTAAAAAATGGTACCTATCAAAATTTTTTGATTAGCAGTTAGATAGAAACCATGCATGTTTAGGTATTTGGTAATATATGTTATGATAAGTGAGGGTAATTTGAGATGCAAAGCATGATCTATGAGTTCCTTGTTGATAATGTGTGAAATGCTATGTGAATGTGAGCTTCTTTTGTCGGATTAATGTATTTTGTGCTAATTCAGAACTTACCTTGTTACTCTAACCTAGATTGTAGATTCAATGGATTAGGAAGGGATTCTAGGCCTTTATTCTTTAATTAGTTCACTTTATCCTAAAATGACCAGCCAAATGAAGTTTTATCCCTTGTTTCAAATATTTGAATCTTAGAGGTACCAATTCTTTCTAAAAACACCTAATTAGCCTAACCTTATCTAGTGAAAAACCTTAAAATTGGTCCTGGTCTTTCCTGGAGCATTGTGAACCTTGAGTTACACAAAAAGCCTAAGTTGAGGGTAGCTAACCATAGTGGCCCTGGTTTGGGGAATAGATATTGTGTACTTCAATACAGGCTAAAAGCCTAAGTTGAGGGTGGCCTAAAACGACCCAAAAATGTGCCCGAAAATATGCCTCAAAAGTGACTGGAATTATAATTTTCATATATCTCAAAATCCGTGCATGATATCAAAAATATGACTTCATATTCTTGTTCAGGGGGTCCAAATAAGGGGGAACAGGGTCTAACCCCGATTTTAGAGTAAACGATTAGACATTTTGATTTTCCAAGTAACGATTTCCAAAGAGCTTTTCGCGCCCCTGGCGCGATGTGCCAAGGGCGCGCGATGAAGCAATTTAATTTTAGTGTCCTATCTGCGATACGGACATGAATATTTTTTTGTCTAGTTATTTTTCTTGCGGTCCAAGACTTCGAAGTCTTGGGCCTAAGTGTCCCCAAATATAAAAGTACCTATACTTAACCATTTTTCACCCTCATATCATCCTAAACATTCCCCAATACTCATTCAAACACTTAGCCAAATATTTTACAATATTTTACTCCTAAACTCAATTCTTAAAACCTTCTCTGGATCTAAGGATTTTCTCTCAAGCTTAAAATCTCCATCTCCAATCTTCATCAAGTTCATTTCTAAAGCTAAGGTATATGCATTTCTTTTATGGGTCCCTTTCACCCATGATGCCCAAACTTCCTTTTCTTAAAAATTATATGATGTAAAGTTGATTTACTCATGGATCTTATTTATTATGAAAATAACTCCACACTATGTTGGGGTCTGTGAAATTGTCACTGTTTTACTATGTTTGGGGCCATGAATCCAAGGTCTATGGTGAGGACTGATGAAGGGTCTTGATGTATATTGTTTTAGGATGTTACCATGTATCTATTGATGACTTTACACTAATTTTTCTAGCATGATTTCACTCTTGAATTGCATGGTTTTACACTAGCATTACATACTCTCTAAGTGTTTGATAAAATGTCCGATTATGGATTCTTGAGGAATTGAAGGTCCAATTAATGTCTTATGAGATGAATGACTAAATGATGATGAAATGATAATGGTATGATGATTTAAAAGGAATGAATGTTTATGATTATAAAAGGAGTGTGTGTGTGTGTATATGTATATATAGTGTTGGGATGACCAAGCATAGCTGGGCGGTTGTAGGCCCGGGTGACATATCAAGGGGTTGGTACCTTGGTTGCCTGTCTCATTGGGTGGTAGGCCTAGGTAACCTTGTTGGGGGTTGGTATCCATCAATCTTGATGGGGGTTTTATACTCAGTCAGCCTCATATGGGGGTTTCTACTCCATCTACCTCATGAAAGGGTTTATACCTCATGTGCCTATCCAAGGGGGTGGTAAGCCTTGGCTTGCACTATAATGGTCACTCCTTACACTCGTATTTATGATCTATATAAGCATGGTTTTGCTTCAAGCATGATTCACACATGCCATATTGTTAGAGTGTTATCTATTGTCTATGATTATGTATTTTTCCTATGATACCTACCTCTTGTTGCATTGCATCCTACATACTTACTATAGTCAAACATACTAACAAATACTCTATGCCTACATGATATCACCATGTAGGAACTGGTGTACTGCTTGGTTATCCTCCTTCACGTGGCTAGTACGACTTCTATCAAGCTTGTTGGTGAGTCCTCCTTTCCAGGGACGTTACTTATGATTCTATTGCTATGTATTAAAACTTTCTCTCTTGACTATGAGGGTGAGCCCGGTTGCTTTATCTTGGTCCCCGCTCTTATCTATGTAGTAGAAGTGTTGTTGGACATGTTATGTATCTATATTATGAGCTTGACTCTATTGATTCTTGGTGTTTATGATATGGAAGTTGATCCTCAGTCCCAATTTCCCCTTCTTTAAATTTATCTCTTATTGTGACTTTAATTGCATCCGCGACCAAGGATATCTAATGGTATGCTATGAGGCTTGTTTGGGATTCCTTCGGGTTCCCCATTCACCGGTCATGTCTAGGCTCTATGCTTGGGTCGTGACATGGACGGTGTAAAAGAGAAATAGGGGAAAAGGAAGAAAAAAATGTAACTGGTGTAAAAAAATGAAAGATGCCTTAGATTCAGCTAAATAAAAAGGCAAAATGAAGTGTAAAAATAAGGCAAAAGCTAAAAGATGAGATGAAAACACCCAAAAAAGCTTGAATAAGGAAAATATGATGAAAATGACATAGTTGGTGAGGCAAAAGTGTGGAAAAACACAGTTTCAAAGAGGGCCATTAGTCACTATTTTTTCAAAATGTCATACCAAAGCCCCCTAAGCCTATGTTACAAGCTTAGAAAATCCTAAAGCGATCCTAGTCTAGGTAGTTAAAGATCTAAGTGATGAGTATAGGGGAAAATCTATGGTATTAGTCTTCATGTATGAATATTTTTTGTGAGGGTGAGTGTTTTTGCAAAATCCCAAAGCTAAATCATCAGTGAGTGCAAAAAATAAGACTTCTTTCTGTAAGGGCACTTGCATTGCATTGTTAGCATTTGACTTGTTCAGTGATTGTGGACTGTAGATATTCCCTTGCTTGTCATAGTTGTGTTGTAACATGCACCAGTGTGCTTTGGTTCGCTAAATAGCTACCTAATCATGTTTTGAAAAACTGGTGTGGGTACTTGAGTTTGAATTATATGTGATATATGTCATTGAGTTGAATTCTGTGTGTTATTGTATTGTCTATATAGATTGAGTCATTGCTTAAGGATGAGCAATAATTTTAAGTTGAGGGTATTGATGTGCTGTCAAAATACCACACTTTTGATGCCTAATACTTAGGATTGTGTGTGTTCTCAATGCGACATTTATGATTTTTATGTATTTATGTCTTTAGTTTTGCAGAAAAGTAGGTTGGCATTTCTTTGGGGGCAAAATTGCAGAGTTTTTTGAATTTTTTTTTGTGATTTATGAGATCCTCTATGAGTCGTAGAGCAATCTACGGGTCGTAGATGTAGTTTCGTGATAAATTCTAATAAAGGGTGAGATTTGAAGTTCAAGTCCACGAGTCCTCTATACGAGTCATAGAGCATTCTACGAGTCATATAGATAGGTTTCGTGAAGATTTTCAAGGAGTGATGAGTTGAAATAGTTAAAGCCTACGAGTCTGAAGTATGAGTCATAAATCATTTTACGAGTCGTGAAGGTGGTTCGTAGAAGAGAAGTCCAAGATCTCAAGAGCTGAATATGAGACCCCGATTACGAGTCGTAAATACCTTTCGTAGAGTCCGCCGATCAGTTTTTCTATTTTTTTAGGACTTAATCGTAATTGCTATAAATAGTACATTTATCTTATTTTCCAGGACAACACAGTAGAGAATTTCATTAGAGAGTACTTTTAGGGTTTTGTATTGGGAGACCTCAATAATTGGAGTAGAATACACTTGTGAATTAATTTGATTTTAAATCTTATGATTCCAAGTCAACTTTGGATTTGCTAGATTCTCAGTTCAATTAGGTAAGTGTTAATTATGTTTTCTCAATTCATAATTTATTCATCTACCCATAGCATGAGTAGCTAAATCCACAACTAGGGTGAAGATCTAACAAAGTAGACCCGGATATTTTGCAATTCTTTGATCGGGTATATGCATGTATTAATCAATTCCTTTCATTTTTCCTATTTTCTAATGGTGGCCTATATTAGAACCCGCCTAGTCTTACTTTTCCAATGCAGGTAGTAATAAATAGGAAAAAAGATTGATTAACAAGATTCAATGATGTGTTCTCATCTAATCAACCGAACTGGGCCAAGGGGAGGTTTGACTGGGACTTATAGGTAATGGTTAGCATTGCACACTATAGAGATGGGCTAAGTAACAATGTGAAATTCACCTCTCACCTAGACCAAAGGGTTTCACAAACTTAAATTATCATCCTGCACATTATACACTAGATATGAATTGGTTTATCCGAGGATACTAAGTTGGGAATCATAGGGAACACAATACCCTCGTTGCTCTCCGTTATTGGTTTTCTCTTGTGATAGTTTAGTTTATTTTCTTGTTGAACATTGCAAACCCCCCTCCCCTCTTGGGGAATTGAGTTGGTTAATTGTTTAAGTTGCTTATTAATGAATTTTCTTTGCATCTACCTATTCCCTTGGGTTCAACCCTAACCTTGGTAAGGTTTTATATCTTGACAATGGCCATTTTATCCTCTAAAAAGAGATGTAACTTGGGCAACATTATGCCATGATAATAAATCAGACACTGCTTGGGAGACAACCCAACGAACACTGGTGCTTAGGCACTCAGATATGATTTTTAACCCCTTATGTGTTACTTTGCTTTGATTTTGTGCATTGGGGACAATGCACATCCTTTTTGATGGGATGTGGGTAGTTATGGGCCTCAGTTAAGTCTGAGTAGCTTGGGTCCATAACTACTCCAATTTTTTATCCTGAAATTTTTTTGCCTATGTTTATTTTGCCATGGATATTTACTTTTTGTTGAACCAACACATTTAGAATGTTTAGATAGTATTTGTAGAATATAACACTAATACTTGTGGCATATAGCCTATTTTGTGTTTTGTTTGAAAGAAATGATATCCACCAAAAATTTTGATTAGTAGTTAGATAGCAACCATACATGTTTAAGTGTGGATAGATTGAGATAAGAAGCATGATCTGAGAGTCTTTTGTTTAATGTATACAGTGCCATATGAGTGTGAGCTTAATTTGCTAGATTCATGTGTTTTGTGATAACTCAGAACTTGCCCTGTTACCCTAGTTAGATTGTAGATTAATTGGATTAGGAAAGGATCTTAGGCTATTTTTCTTTATAGTCCACTTAGCCTAAAATGACCTACTAAAATGATCATATAATCACTCGTTCCTAATGTTTGAACCTAACATGTACCTATTCTTTTAAAACATCTGATTAACCTAGCCTTGTTAGTTGTAAAATCCATAAATTAGCCCTTGTCCTTCCTTGAACATTGTGCACCTTAACTGAGGTAAAAATTCTAAGTTGAGGGTGGTTACCAAATATGGTCTTGGTTCTGAGGATGGATATTGTGCACCTCAACACAAGCCAAAAGCCTAATTTGAGGGTGGCTAGTGTAAGCAGAAACAAAAATAAGGGGGTGAGTTGGTGATACGAACAAAAAAGGGAAAAACCATGTACTGGATGCAAGAACAAAATAAGTGATGCCTTAGTTTAAGCTGAAAAGCAAAATGAAGTGTAAAAGCAAGGCAAAAACCTGAAAAATGAAAATTACCTAGAAAAGCTTGAAATAGGAAAAAGGGAGCACAAAGTGAAAATAACAGAGTTGGCAGGGCAAAAGTTTAGAAAAACGCAGGGTTAATGAGGGCCTTTAGTCACTATTTTCTCATAATATCATACCAAAACCCCCTAAGCCTACGTTACGAGCCTAGAAAGTCCTAAAGTGATCCTAGTCCAATTAGTTGAAGGTATGAGTCATGAGTATAAGGTCTAACCTATAGTATTAGGCATTATGCATGAATATCTATTGTGAGAGTGAGTGATTTTGCATAGTCCCAAGGTTAAGCATGAAAACATCATTGAGTGTCAAATATGGGACTTCTTTCTGTGAGGGCACTTGCATTGCATTGTTAATACTATACTTGTTGAGTGATTGTGGACTATTGATAATCCCTTACCTGAACCCAAGGTTTGTGGGTCCTTGTAGAATTTTAAGAAGCGATGGTAAAGTTTTCTATGTGATGGAGTTTCCTATGGATATGAATATGGTTCATTTGGTCTTTCATGTATGGATGTGGAGGAAGTGTGTGGGTGACCCAAGTGCTGTAGTGACCTAGAGGTTGGGGGTGTTGTGGAGGATAATTTGACCTATAAGGAGGTCCCGGTGGAGATATTGGATTGGCATATGAGAAGGTTGAGGAACAGGGATATAGCATCCGTCAAGGTTTTTTGGAGGAATCAACAAGTCAAAAGCATCACTTGGGAAGCCGGAGTGGACATGAAGAGGCGACATCCATACCTTTTTCATTCTATTCAAGCTTAAGATAGCAAACTAAGTCCCTTCTATGATTTTAAGTCTTAACCTTCAGCCCTCATATCATGTTGTATGTATTCATGTTTATGGTGATTTTTTTTACATTCACGTCGAGATTTTTGAAAATGATGTTAAATGTAATTGTTGCATTCATGTAGGGCTGAAATCTTCATGATTACTTCTCTTATGCATGTTTCTTTGACATTCGGGGAAGAATGTTCCCATGTGAGAGATATTGAAACACCCCAAAAATGTGCTTCGAAAATGCCCATAATGGTAATTTCCATACATCTCAAAATATGTACATGGTATCAAAAATCCAACTTCATATTCTTGATTAGGGGGTAAAATTGAGTGAGAAATGTGTATAACCCGGATTTTAAAGGACCTGTAGTGAAAAATAATTTTCACAAATTTTCAGAAATAATGGCGATCTGCACCCTGGCCACGACACGCCAGGGGCGCGGAGCTGTGTAACAGTGGTCTTCACGATGCGGACTAGTGCAGTTTTTCCCATATTTTTCTATTTCGGCCCAAGGGCATTGGAATCATAGCCCTATGCCTACTTATACGTAAAAACACCTATACTTAGCCATTTTTCAACTTATATCACTTATGACCCTCTCAAAAACCTCTCAAAGACTTAACCAAATATTTCATCCAAATTCAAGTGTCCCAAGCTTAATTCCAGATCTCAAAAACTCAATTCAAGCTTCAAATCTCCTTCACGTCTATATTAGGAAAACCCAAGTTTAAGGTATGTGGGTTTCATCCATTGAATCCTTTCACCTATGGAGCCCAATCTTCCTTTTTATGAAAGTTGTAGGTTTTCAAGTTGTATCATCTATGGATATCTCTTATTATGGGTTTTGATTATAAATTAAGTTGGGGTTTTACGAAAAGTTAATTAGATATGCATGTTTGTCTATTTGAAGCTTATACTATGAATTGGTTTTGTCTATTGAGACTATGTATGTGTTGAGTTATGGAACTATGATCTATTATTTGATTTAATGGTGGATTTAAGGTATCTTACATGAGGGTTTTACTATATGTTGGTGAGTTAATTTACATTGAGTTTTCTCATATTCTTTCACTCTTGAATTGCATGATTTTGAACTAGCATTATGAACCCACCAAGTGTTTGATAAAATGTCAAGTCAAGAATTCTCAAGTTATTGATGGTCTACTGCATGGTTTATAAGTCAAGTGACTTTATGATGATTAAGGGCTTACATTTATACACTGAATTCATGTAAAGTACCTATGGCATTGCAAGTGAATTGTTGGGGCTCCTGTGTTTTGTTATATTCTTGGGAAATGTGAATTCTTTTCTTGATACTTGAATGTAATGGTTTAATGAGTTATTTTCATGACTCTTACTGAAAATATTATATCATAAGGTGAGGGAAACTTATAATACCCACCGAAAAGGTCATACCATTAGGTAGAACAAACCATGGCTCCTACCAAAAAGATTATATCATAAGGAAAGGATATACCGAAAATGCCATGTCATAAGGTACAATAAATCATGGCTCTTTCTCAAAAGATTATATCATAAGGTGAGGGCACTCGATAATACCTATTGAAAAGGTCATGCCATAAGATACAATTATTCATGGCTCCTATCTAAAAAAATTATATCATAAAGCAGGGGACATCTTATACTACTTATCAAAAAGACTATGTCATAAGGTAGGGGTATTGGTAATACTCTCCAAAAAGGTTATATCATAAGGTGAATGGGAGCCTATTTGGCCCATCTCATGCACGTTTGGCTAAAGTTCAAGTATATATTCTAAATTGAGTTTAAGTTTCTTGATTATGACTAAGCATCTGGTTATTATGCGCATAGGACTCTTGTTGAATTGCATCCTGTATACTTAGTACATTTAAACGTACTAATGCATACTCTATACCTACATGATATCACCATGTAGGGACCAGAGCTCCTATTGATCCTCCTCCTCCACGTGGCTAGACGGATTCTTGAAGGCTACTATTGGTGAGCCCTCCACTCCGGGGACAACTTTCACTTAACTTTCATGCTTTTGTTAAGACTTGTCTTATATTTTTGGATACTTATCTTTTAGGGTGAGTCCGAGAGATGTCTTGGCCCTCGCTCCATCTAAAGTAGAGGTGATGTTGGATATGGATTTCATGTATTGAGCTTGACTCCTATTTTATCTATATTATTATGAAAGATTTCCCTTAGTCCCTTATTTCCCTCTATGCTCTTTTATGTTGATGATGAGATGAAAGCCCTAAGTCTCATTATCAGTAGACTCTACTATTACTTGTTGTTGTCTTATTTTTGCTTCCACAACCAAGGACGTACGAATGATATGCTAAGAGGCTTACTTGGGGTCCCTTCGGGTTCCCCATTCGTCGTGTCATATCTAAGCCCTGGGCTTGGGACGTGACAAAAGGATATTGCATGTTTTGCAAGAAAAGCATGATATGATAAATTATGGGCTCCTAAGCATGCAATGAACTCATGAAAAGTTCCTATGATTTGTAAGTAAGATGTTGAGCCCTTATACTATAATCCACCTTTTTGTGAATGAATATTGTCTACATAAAGGACTCAAGTATGATAAGTGTTTTATCCTCATGTACAAACTAATGGTCACTAGAAGTGGTCAAGCATATTACAAACTCTACCCTCATGTATAATCTAATGCCCACTAAAGGTGTTAAGTTTATGAAACTTTATACCCTCTAGTATAAGGTATATGCTCACTTCTAGGGTTAAGAACATGACTGAGCTACTCCTACCATGTTATCATATTTTTACAAGTCATTCAAGTTATGATTAAATTTATAATTATGTCAAGTATTCCGTGGGACTAGACTTAGCACCGAAAGAGACTTAAGGTGGGGGCTTGGCCCAAGGGATCCTTATATAAAATCTTGGTCTCTTAACTATGTGCCATCATATGTTCATCACATTTTCCCTAAATGGGCTTTTAGTAGTTGATCCAACTAGGTCAAGTTACCCACTATGTGGGATCAAGTTTGGTTTACCTTAGAAATTAGACCACTCATTTTTCGGTGTGGAGGTAAACATCGGGATTCCAAATAGTATCTCGCTTGGTCTTATACATCGGTTAAGGTCTTCTCCCACATATATTATGTCATGCAAGTTTGACTTTATGCATGTTTTAGCTATTGATCGTCCATGTCATCTTGGTCTTATATCCATTGATTATAATTATACATCTTGTTAAGTATTGATTATGTCATTATTACATTACACCCCACATATTTAATACATTCCAAGTACTAATGCATCCTTCTTTCGCCTACATGATCTAACCATGTTGGTACCGGAGCTCTTATTCATCCTCCTCCTCCACTTGGCTAGCTGGATCCTTTGAAGACTACTATTGGTGAGTCCTCCACTCCGGAGACAATATCCACTTTACTTTCATGCTTTGTTATTGAATTTTTACCTTTTGAGGGTGAAACCGGGAGATGTCTTGGCTCCCGTTCCATTCGTACTAGAGGTGTTGTTGGATATTGATATTTATGTATTGAGCTTGAATCCTACTATGTTTATGTAATTATGAAATATTTTTCTTCTATTTTTGTTGTATGTTGATGATGAGCCGGAAGTCTCAAGTCCCTAAAACATCCTCATAGCATGAGTCTTACTTAATTACCTGCCCCTTAGACTTTATTTGATATATGATTCATGCAAATTCTCGGACCCAGAAGTCTCAAGTCCCTAAAACATCCTCATAGCATGAGCCATACTTAATTACCCGCCCCTTAGAATTTATTTGATATATGATTGATGCAAATTCTCTTCCCTATAACATTCCCATAGCTTGAGTCCAAAGTCCCACTTCCCTTAGAATTATTTGTTACCTGCTTGTTGTTTAATTATTCTTCCGTAATCAAGGATGTGCAAATGATATGCTAAGAGACTTATTTAGGTTTCCTTCGAATTTCTCATCCGGCGTGTCACATCTAAACCCTAGGCTTGGGTTGTGATAGTTTCTCTCCTAAGAAGCTTCGCTTATAATTGCATTATCATGTTTCCAAAAGTTCCCATCCCCTAACATTTTATTTATATTGGACCAATCGATTTGTGTAATGTGATAAGCAAAATTCTCTTTAAGTTGCTTAATTCTAGACTTAGTAAATTTATATATGAGGTTACCAGTGATAATTATAGTGATTTTGTTAAAGATAGAGCATTTACTGAGAATATTCTTCTAGTCTAGGAGATTATTCATGACACTGTTTGTTTGAACACCAATAGTAATATGGCAATCAAACTTGATATAACCAAAGTTTATGACAATGTGTCATAGCCATATCTATGCATTCTTATGAGAGGAATGGATTTTTGTGAATCTTATATAGTTCATGAACATATCTCAAGTAATTAGTACTCTCTTGTTGTTAATGATTTTAGATAGGACTTATTTAAATTTGAAAGAGGCCTTAGACAGGAAGTTCCTCTCTATCCTTTATTTATTCTTAATGTTAAATACTGTACTTGTCATTAGAACTTAATAAAATATCTATTAGTAATTACTTTATTGGGTTACATATGAATAAGAAAGTCCCCATATTAATCATTTAGCCATTTTTGATGATATTATACTTCTCTAGTGGTTGCAAAGTTTCTTTACTGATTCACTTGCTGAGTATGAGAGGATCTCAGATCAAATGATCTACAAACACAAATCTTGTGTGTGATCTTGAAGCCAAATGCACAAGAAAAAGAGATAGCAAAGATTGGGGGGATCACTGGTTTTAAGCATAAAAACCTATGTATAATGTATTTGGGATGTCCTATTTATGCTAGAAGGAAGAAGATATGTTCATTGAGATGTACGAAAGAATACTTATAACTAGTTCACAAACCAAACTCCTTTTCTATGGAGGTAGGGATGTCCTTATAAAGAATGTTTTGTATATTAGCATTATTGATTCATCTGCTTGCTGATATTCATCCTCCAAAAAGGGTCTTGGAGTACTTAGAAAAATTGATTGCCAAAAGGAATTCTGAAGCACTTAAAAATTAATTAACAAGTCTTCTAGGAAGGTGATTAATGTGTAACTACACACCCAAATCAGAAATATAAACAGTCATATGTAAATAATATCAAACTAATAAAGATGGGATCAAAGTTCAAAAAGAAGAATGTAAGGGTGATTGAAAAGATAACAAATTGCAAGCTATGAATTTAATTCGAAACAAAGAACTAATATTTGTACCTGTGAAATGTGTGAAAAAATTTAAGTCTATAAAATTTATAAATAGCATTCATAAATATAAATTAAAGATATTGATAATACAAAAAACTTTCTTCATAAACATTAGTCAGACACCAAAGCTTCAATGCATTCCAAGTATTGTGCACGGAATCTAAATTTGCCAAATACTATATGAATTAGATATAATACTTTTTCTAGATAAATAAAAATGACTAAATAATTTTTACCTTAAAATTTATATGCTTGAATAAGTTGAAGAACCACAACAATAGGTTGATTGTCGAAACTTCAAAGTTAAGGTAAAATTTGATCAACAAAGTCTCCCCAAAATGTGGATGGTAGCTTATTCATTCTGTCAAAGAAGACAAACATCATATTTATAATATATAATATTATCAATTTTATATGTATTCAAATGAAATATTATATTCTTGCTCATCATCTTCTAGTTCCACATTCATGAACTTCCTAGAATTTTCACTTATGTTTTGTGTTTGAACTACACCAAAATTGATAATTTCTCCAATCACATCTAAAATATAACATATGTTAATGAATAATAGAAAATAATATGTAAAATTTTTAGGATGATATTTATTTATCAAATAATAAGTCTCATTCAAGTCTTCCCCTTTTATCATTTGGCTGAATGGTCAAAAATTAAAAATATTAATAGAAATAGTGCATCGTTTATTTCGGTCATATTTGTTCGTTGAGTAAAAGTAAGCTTCATCTTATGCTTTGTGGTACTTAACTTCTGAGTATTTTTTTCACACTAAAAAGTTATGTATACAATATAAGTCACACTCTTTGATATTGACGTTGAGATGTTTTAGCATTGATTTTTCAATATGAACATGTATTCGATCTCCCTATAAATAATTAAATTTATGTAAAAAATTATAAATAAAATAGTCAACAAAAACAACAACATACCTAGTGAAATCCCACAAGTGGTGTCTGCAGAGGATAGAATATGTGCAAACCTTACCGCTTCTTCATAGAGTCAAAGGAACAAAATCAATTCAATTTTCATAAAATAGAATACAAAACATTTTCATCCTGGAGAACCATTTCTTTTGCAGAGCAAGGATTAAATCGATCTCGAGCTTCTCTTAGACGAACTATCAGAACTTTCAAGTACCATTGAATTTTTGTTACTGTTATATCATTGGTAAAGTCTAATATTTTTTTAAATTTGTATCTCTTTGTGAAATATTGGAAGTGATATCTAGTGTTTAAGTTGATCATAAAAATTTGAAGAGCGGTGAGCAATTATAGAAAAAGTTGTAAACGTGATTTGATGCACGACCATTTGAAAATATAACTTTAAGATAATTAAAAATAATTGATTAAAAAGTATCTCATTAACCATTTTTACTTTTTTTAAATAGTTTAATATGTTTTGAAAACAAACAATTTGAAAACATATATATAAGTTTTAGTATTTAGAGAATACACTAATGTTGAGAACATTAGAAGTAGTTAAGGGTTAGTTAGGAGTTAGTTAATTTGTTAAATGAGATTAGGAGTTAGTTAAGGTGTTTAAGCACCCTATAAATAAGGTTGTACAGTACTTTACTTTACTCTTTTTTCAATACACAGAAAATAGAAAGCACTCTGACTTTCTCCTCAAGTATCGATTTCATCTCGTTTGCTCTATGGTTGTAGAAATCAACCTCCATTACTGATCAGTAGCAGAAGTTACATGAACTTCATCATGGTATCAGAGCCAGGTTGACGATTTTGGGGACGAAGTCTCACCTTGAAGGTGCTAGAGCGCCGAGTGAAGTTGGGTGAAATTAGGTCAAAGATGATCGAGACTAATTTCCTTAGCCATGACAGATGCCGGAGAAACTGTTGTTGGAAGAGCTGGTGGAACAAACACCAGAACAAGCACGGTGATCGATGCAAATCATACGTTGTTTTTGCAAGCTTGCGACACGCTAGGTAGCTCCCTTATCTCATTTCAGCTAACTGGTCCAGAAAATTATGCTCTGTGGAGCAGATCGATGAGAATAGATTTGGTAGGAAAGAGTAAAATGGGTTTCGTTGATTGGAGACATACGAAGGAGAATTTGATCAATCGCTTCATGATCTATGGGAGAAGGTCAGCGCCATAGTTCTCTCATGGATCATGAGCTCTGTAAGCAAAGAGTTGATTAGTTGTGTAACCTATACCTCTAATGCATGTCAAGTCTGGAATGATCTGAAGGAAAGATTCGGCAAAGAAAATGGCTCTCAAGTGTTTCAATTGCATAAAGAAATTGCGACATTGGTGCAGGGTACATCGACTGTTTCTAGCTTTTTCACCAAGTTAAACGACCTATGGGTGGAATTCGATTCATTGGTGTCATGTCCAGGCTGTGATTGTGCAGGCTCTAGAAGGTACATCGAGCACTATCAATACCAGCGTCTATTGCAATTTTTAACAGGGCTAAATGAGACATACTCTCAAGCAAGAAGTCAAATTCTAATGATGGTACCAATTTCCAACATCAACAAAGCATATGCAATGTTGGTTTCTGAAGAAAGTCAGAGAAATTTGGGGAAAACAGTTAAAGATGCAAGTGGTGGTATAGCTTTGTTCAGTAACAAGATGGAAATCAATCAACACAGTGCTGGTGGATCTGGTCATCCAACAAAGGGAAGTCCGAGTAACTTTGACAGAGGAGGATATAAGGGAAAGAACACACATCTGTTTTGTGAGTATTGCAAGTGGAAAGGGCATACAAAAGAGAATTTCTATAAACTTCATGGTTATCAAACAGACAGGTTCAGGAAGAAGAATGCACACTCAACACAATACACAGCATATGCAGTCACAAATTCAACTGGACATATTGAACCTTCTCAACATGCTCATGACTCAAGCCAAGGTGGTAGAATGATGTTTACTCAGGAGCAGTATGACCAAATCCTGAAGTTACTTCACAAAGAGATTCCATCATACTCAGATAAAACAGGTAAACATCAAGTATTTTTGGCTACCAACAGTACAGTCCTAAAAAAATGGATAGTAGATTCTGGAGCCTCAAATCATATGGTGCATGATAAGGAATTTTTGGAAGGAGTTAGTCGGATTACTAAGAAAAATTAAAAGAGTGTATTTGCCAGATGGCAATACTTTATATATTGCTTATGTGGGAAAATGCAAACTGAATGATGAAGACACTATCACAAATGTGTTGTGTATTCCTGAATTTAAACACAACTTATTATCAGTTTCAAAACTGACCTGGGATTTAAAATGCGTTGTCACATTCTTCCCTGATCTCTGTGTAATACAAGATCTATTCACTTGAGTGGTGAAGGGGATTGGTAGAGAAAATGATGGTCTATACAAGATCAAGCTGCCAATAAAGAAGGAAGGAAAGGCTACAACAATAAGTGCTAACTCAATCAATAAACGCATTGTAGATAAAGCTGAGCATGTAGAACTGTGGCACAAGAGACTTGCACATGCTCCTGTCAAGATTTTGAAGAAGATCACTGCATTGAGGATCAATAAAAGCAAACTAGACATCTAGGATTGTACTATTTTCCCCTTAGCTAGCAAACCAGGTTACCATTCCCTAACAATCCTAATAGAAGTAATGTCATTCTATCTGTCATACATGGTGATGTTTGGGGTCCTTATATAGTTCCTAGTCATGATGGATTCAAATTCTTTCTTACCTTGGTAGATGATTGTAGTAGGATGACATGGGTGTATCTATTGAGAATGAAGAGTGATGTTATTATCATCCTCAGACAATTTTTTGCAATGCTGAAAACTCAATTTGGTGCACAAGTTAAGACATTTAGAAGTGACAATGGTACTGAATTTTTTAACTCTCAATGTTTTGATTTGTTTAACTCTCTTGGTATGATATATCAAAGTTCTTGTGTTTATACACCCCAACGGAATGGACTGGTTGAGAGAAAACATAGACATATTTTGGAAGTGGCTAGAGCTATTAGGTTGCAAGGATTCCTGCCTATAAGATTCTGGAGTGAGTACATTTTGACTGCAGTTTATATTATCAACAGATTGCCTATGCAGGCTCTGTATGGTAAATCTCCTTTTGAGGTGATACATGGCACAGCTCCGTCTCTACATCACTTGAAGATAGTTGGCTGTCTATGCTTTGCCACCACAGTCCACAATGGAGACAAGTTTTTTCCAAAGTCCGTGGCTGCTATACTGATGGGGTACTCATCCACACAAAAGGGTTACAAACTCTTTAATTTGCTCACTAATAGGTTTTTTGTTAGAAGGGATGTAGTGTTCAAGGAACACATATTTCCTTTCCAGCTGCTCAAAGACAGAAAACTCCAGTTATTCCCAAATGGGGTCTTCACACCACCCAACACAGAACCATTCCTCATACCAACATCTACATCACCTGATTCCCACATTCCTCCTGCTCATTCCCCTGCACACACAAACATCTCAGCTGCTAATATTGCCTCACCCACACACTCAGATAACTCCCATATCACAGCTCCTAGAAGATCTCACAGAACCAGAAAACCACTAACATGGCTACATAATTATGTATGCAGCAAGTCCAATTCAGTAGCCACTTGTCTTTACCCTATACACACTTACATGTCCTACACCAACCTTAGTCCTCCTTACCAAGCATACCTATCCAAATTCACCTCCACTAAAGAACCACAGTCCTACATTGAAGCACTCACAGACCCTTTATGGGTGGAGGCTATGAATCAAGAGTTGACAGCCCTCCAAGACAATCACACTTGGTCCATGATAGATCTTCCTCCTGGGAAGACTCCTATTGGGTGTAAATGGGTGTTCAAGGTGAAGTATAAAGCTGATGGCACTGTGGAAAGATACAAAGCTAGGCTAGTTGCAAAAGGATACAATCAAAAGGAAGGTTTAGACTATCAAAAAACCTTCTCACCTGTGGTAAAAATGGTTACTGTGAGGCTGGTACTTGCCTTGGCTGCTGCTCATCAATGGTCCTTACATCAGCTGGATATATATAATGTCTTTCTACATGGTGACTTAGTAGAAGAAGTCTACATGTTACCACCACTAGGATTTAGCAGTCAAGGGGGGAATAAGCAAGTGTTTAGACTGCACAAATCACTATATGGACTCAAACAAGCTTCAAGACAGTGGAACTTGAAGCTTGTTGAAGTTCTGACTAGTTCTGGATTCAAACAAAGCCACTTTGATTATTCTCTGTTCACAAGAAAAAAGGAGGACAACATAGTGATTATCTTGGTGTATATTGATGATATGCTCATTACAGGGAATGATCAGACTATGATTCAAGAAGCTAAGACAGCATTGCACCAGAAATTCAAGATCAAGGAACTGGGAGAGGTGAAGTACTTCCTTGGACTTGAAATAGCTAAATCAAAGAAGGGAATTCTCATGAATCAAAGAAAGTTTGCTCTTGATTTAATTCAAGAACCAGGGCTGTCAGGTTCCAAACCAGCTAGGACTCCAATGGAATCTAATCACAAGCTAACCACTACAGCATATGACAAACATGTAGGCGAGCTGGGGATAGATACTGAGCTTGAGGATCCATGGCCTTATCAAAGGCTGATAGGGAAACTTTTTGTACTTAACAATGACCAGGCCAGACATTACATATGTTGTGAATATGCTAAGTCAGTTTATGCAAAGGCCCAAAAGGTCTCATATGCAGGTAGCTTATAGAGTGATAAGATATATCAAAAATGCACCAAGATTAGGAATACTTCTAAGCTCAGAGAAGACAAACCAGTTGACTGCATTCTGTGATGCAGATTGGGCAGGCTGCCCAGACTCAAGAAGATCAATCAGTGGGTATGTTGTGAAGTTGGGCAACTCTCCAGTATCTTGGAAATCAAAAAAATAAAGTACTGTGTCCAGAAGTTCAGCAGAAGCAGAGTATAGAAGTATGGCTGGAGTTGTGGCTAATGTTCTCTGATTGACAGGAATTTGCAGAGAACTGAATATGGACATTGAAGCTCTAGTTAGAGTATTCAGTGATAGCAAGGCAGCAATCCAGATAGCTGCAAATCCAATATTTCATGAGAGAACCAAACATATAGAGATAGTTGTACACTTCATCAGAGAAAGGATTCAAGATGGAACAATCAAGACAATCCATGTGATATCCAAAGACCAAAAAGCTGATTTGTTCACCAAGGCCTTGAATAGAGCACAACATGAGTACCTCTTATGCAAGCTAGGAGTGTTAAATTTATTTACACCACCTAGCTTGAAGGGGGGTGTTGAGAACATTAGAAGTAGCTAAGGGTTAGTTAGGAGTTAGTTAATTTATTAAATGAGATTAGGAGTTAGTTAAGGTGTTTAAGCACCCTATAAATAAGGCTTACACTACTTAACTTCACTCTTTTTTCAACACACAGAAAATAGAAAGCACTCTTTTTTCAACACACAGAAAATAGAAAGCACTCTGATTTTCTCCTCAAGTATCGATTTCATCTCTTTTGCTCTATGGTTGTGGAAATCAACCTCCATTACTGATCAGTAGCAGAAGTTACATGAACTTCATCAACTACTTAATAAGAGAACTCTTCTTACAATTTAATAATAATTTTGTTTAGTTAATATATTTATATTTATAAATCAACTCAACTTTTAATATTATTAATTATTTATCAAATTAATATGATAATTAGTATGTATATATTTTTTATAAGTATATTTTTGATAATAAACTTTTTCAGTTTATTTATAAGTAGGAGTTTAATGGGAAGTTGGAAACTATAATTATAAATTATTTTTAAATTGTAAATTTCATATCAGAATTTTTTAAAAATATCTAGATTTTAAATTTGTCTGTAAGTAGGAGAATGTATATTTTTTTATAAAATTATTTTTGATGATAGACTTTTCAGTTTATAGTTTATTTATAAGTAGGAGTTAAATGGGAAGATAAAAACTATCTACTTACTTGGACAAACGTTTTCTTTTTCAAAATAATGATATATTTATTTTTAAATTGTAACTTTCAAATCGTAATTTTAAAAAAAAAATTAAAAAGTTCCAGTTTATTGTAAGTAAGCGTGTATATATTTTTTATAAAACTATTTTTGATGATAAAATTTTTCTATTTGTTTATAAGTAGGAGTTTGATGGGAAATTTGAAAAACTACCTACTTACTTGTTTAAACATTTTTTCCCTAAACAACAATAATTTTTTTTTATATTATAACTTTCCTAAATTTTTAATCTCTTTGAAGAATATTGAAAGTGATATCTAGTGTTAAAGTTGATCATAAAATTTGAAGAGTAGTGAACAATTATAGATAATTTTATAAACGTGACTTGATGTAGGAGCAGTTGAAAGTATAATTTTAAGATAATTAAAAATAATTGATTAAAAAAGATTACCCATTTTTATTTTCTTTTAAAATAGTTTAAGATATTTTGCAAAGTAACAATTTGAAGACGTACATATAAGTTTTAGTATTTGGAGAATACACTACTTATAACAGAACTCTTCTTAAAATCAAATAATAATTTGTTAATTATTTATCAAATTAATATGCTATTTAGTGTGCAAATAATTTTTTATAGAAATATTTTTGATGATAAACTTTTCAATTTATTTATAAGTAGGAGTTTAATGTAAAGTTGGAAACTATAATTATAAATTTATTTTTAAATTGTAACTTTCAAATCAAAATTTTTTAAAAAAAATCTAGATTTTAAGTTTGTTTGTAAGTAGGAGAATGTATATATTTAAAATTACTTTTGATGATAAACTTTTTCAGTTTATTTATAAGTAGGAGTTAGTGAGAAGTTAAAAACTACCTACGTTATTTGGCAAAGTGTTTTTTTCCCAAAATAATGATAAATTTATTTTAAAATTGTAACTTTCAAATTGTAATTTTAAAAAAAGTTAAAAAAATTTCAATGTGTTTATAAGTAGAGCATGTATATATTTTAATAAAATTATTTTTGATGATAAAATTATTCTGTTTATTTATAAGTAGGAGTTTAATGGGAAGCTGAAAAACTACTTACTTGGTGAAACATCTTTTTCCCAAATAATGATAATTTTTTTATTTGTAACTTTCAAATTGTAATTTTTAAAAAATTTAAAAATTTTTGTTTGTAAGTTGGAGAGTAATTGGAAGTACTAAACTTTGGATTCACATTTTTTTAACATAAAATATAATTACTTTATAATTTGGGACTTTTGATTTGTTACTCTCTTTTTTTTTTTTACCTTAATAGCTAATAGCTTTTCAATTTGTTTAAGAATTATTTTAAAAAAAATAGATAATTCTTATTAAAAAAAAAAAGATGTGTTTTTGCGAGTAAAATAAAAACTTTACCTGCTTAGAGTATTGATATGGATAAGTATAATATTTAAAAATAGAGTAAAAAAAAGATTAAAATTGGTATTTAGTTGCTGCAAATAAGGAGTAGTTTTATGTTGTTTGTATAGTTAAAAACGTGTTTGTAGGTTAGTGGAGCTTTTTTAGTAATACATTTTAAGTTGAATCAAAGTACACCTTTAAGGTTATTATATAGTGAAATTCCAATCACTCGATGTGTCGCAACATTCAAGCCTAAGTCCTAGACATGACACGGCGAATGGTGAACCCGAAGGGCCTCCAAACAAGCCTCTTAGCATATCATTTACACATCCTTGGTCGCGGAAGCAAAATAAACAACAAGAAAGATATAAATAAGGGAAAATGGGACTAAGGAAGGTCTTTGATATTCATAAAATACTCAAGAGTCAAGCTCATAGCATAAATACATCAACTGTTCCAACAACACCTCTAACATAGATCTGGAGCGGAGGCCAAGACACTTTTCGGGCTCACCCTCATAGTACCAAGTGTTTAACGTAGAGAAATAGCAAATTACAAGAGTAAGATAGATATCACCCTCGGACTTGAGGACCAAAACTTATTTCCGAAGTACCGAACTAGCCACGAGGAGGATGATCAAAAGGTGATCCGGTTCCTACATGGTAATAACATGTAGGCATAAAGTATGCATTAGTACGTTTGAATGTACTTAGTATGTAGGATGCAATGCAACAAGTGATAAGCAACATAATCAAAATGCATAAGCATAAGCAAGAGATAGTATAATATCAATATGGCTTGCATGATTAATGATTGAAGTAACACATGTTTAGTCATAATCAAGGAACGTAAACTCAATGTGAAATATATGTATACTCAAACCTTACACACATTCTTGAGATGGGTCACATAGTCACCCACTCACCTTATAGTATAACCTTTTCGGAGAGTGTTATCAATGCCATTACCTTACGATATAGTCTTTTTGGTAGGTAGTATAAGACGTCCCCTAATTTACGATATAATCTTTTAGGTAGGGGCCGTGAATTATTCTACTTTACGATATAATCTTTTTGGTAGGAACCATGAATTGTACCTTATGGCATTGCCTTTTCGTTAGGTGTTATAGGATGTCCTTACCTTACGATATAATCTTTTTAGTAGGAGCCATGAGTCATTCTACCTTACGACATAGCCTTTTCGGTAGATCGTATAGAATATTCATACCTTACGATATAATCTTTTCAGTAGGAGTCATGAAAATAGCTCATCAAACCATCACATTCAAGTATCAAGAAAGAACTTCTCATTTTTCCAAGAACACAACAAACATAGGAGCCCAACAATTCACTTGCAATACCATATGTACTTTAGATGAATTTAATACTCATATATACATTCCCTTAATCATCATAAAGTCACTTCACTTATAAACCATGTTATAAACTATGTAATAAACTATCAATAACTCAAGAATTCTTAACCGGACATTTTATCAAATATTTGGCTGGTGTATAATACTTATTTAAAATCATGCAATTCAAGAGTGAAATCATGTGAGAAAACTTAATGTAAATCAACCCACCAACATTTGGTAACACCCTCATGCAAGATACATTGAAACCCCTCATAAAATCTCATAATAGATCATAGATTCATAGCTCAAAACATGCTTAAACAATCAACATTTTATGAAACTCCAACATAGTTTATAATCAAATTCATAATAAGACCCATAGATAATTCAACTTGAAAACATGCAATTTACATAAAAAAGAAGGTTGACACCATACGTGAAAGGACCCAATGTTCAAAATCCACATACCTTAAATATTGGGATTTTCTTGACAAAGATTTGAGTAAGAACTTGAAGCTTGAATGAATTTCTTGAGATCCAGAAATGAGTTTGGGATACTTGAATTTGGATAAAATATTTGGCCAAGTGTTAGAGAGGATTTTGAAAGTGTCTTGAGTGATATAGGGTTGAAAAATGACTAAGTATAGGTATTTTTACGCATAGGAGGACATGTGCCAACAAAGCCTTAGGCCGAAACTAAAAAAACTGGCAACAAAAATACATGTCTCTGCGCCCCTGGAGCATCGCACCTCGGGCGCGGTTCATCTCTAGAAATCAATTTTTTTGAAAAATTATTTTTTGCTACAGTTGCTCTAGAATCAGAATTATACTTATTTCCCACTCAATTTTTCCCCTGATCACGAATATGAAGTCGGATTTTCAATATCACGTATGAATTTTGAGATATATGGAATTACAATTATAGGCATCTTCGAGGCACATTTTGGGACGTTTTTGGGGCATTTCAGAATGATTTGAAAGAGATACTATATAAAAGTTCTTACACCATAAATAACAGACCGATTATATTGAAGCAATGGAGCCCTGAGTTTGATTTTGGTAGCAAATTTCTTCTGAAATCCTTCTGTGGGTAACATTTCCCAAATTGGCTCTAAATTGCTGGGGATTAGGTTGTTAAGTAGGATAACAAATGTAATCAGAGTCCCATTATATGTTGATGAATGTACGATAAAGCAAACTAGAATTTCATACGCTAAAATGCTTATTAAAGTGAATATTACTAAAATAATTCCTCAACAAATTAATGTTATTGATCCGAGTGGTAAAGTGTTTACACAACCTTATGGTTTTTGAGTGGGAACCAAAGTTCTAAGACAAATGCCAAAAAATTGGGCACCAATGTCAAGCTACAACATTACCTAAGGAAGAACAACCAAAGAAGAAACATGTTAGAAAACAGGTGACTCAACTCTGGCAAAACAAAGGATTAATTCAACCCCTAAGTGTACAAGTAGAGCAGCAAGATAAAGAGGGACATGACCTGCAAAGCATAGGTAAAGGCACTGATTAGTTGGAGGAGAAGAATGTATCGCCTAAATATGCCTCAAGTGAGTCAAAACAATATACGAGCCCCAATACAGATTGATCTTACTCAACTTTGGATCTTGCAAATTTCCCTGTATTGGCAACCATACCAACTGAGAATGGGCTTGAGTGTCTGAGGAATAATAAACTTGCTTCATTGCCTAGTGATAAAGGTGGAGCTTCCAAAACATGCTAATGAAGTGGGCTTTCTAGAATATGAGATGCGTAAATAAGAGATACAAACAAAAGGAACTCAAGGTCTTTTTACAATCGAATAAAGTTAGTTTTGTTGGGCTGGTAGAAACTAGGGTCAAGGAACACATTCAAAATAATAGCAACAGGATGGGAGATAATCCACAAATATGATGATGCCCTAAATGGAAGAATATGGCTTATATATGATGGAAATGACTATGAGGTGAATAGAATAAAGAACACTCCACATATGGTACACTGCTTGATCATTGACAGAACTAAAGAACAACAACAATTGCTTATTGTCATCTATGGCTTTAACACTATGGAACTCCGTAAAAGTTTGTGGTAAGATATGACTAAATTAGCACAAGAGTGATCAACCTTGGCTCATAGTTGGGGACTTCAACGTTATTTTATCCCCCTTAGGATAGATTGGATGGAGCTCCTGTTTCTTTGGCTGATGTCAAGGATTTTAAAGAGTGTATATAGAGTATTAGAGTCACTGAACTACCTTGGAAGGGTCATTACTATTCATGGTCGAACAAGCAACATGAACATGCTAGGATTTCAAATAGAATAGATAGGGCCTTTGACAATTATGAATAGATGATTTAATAGGGTTGGGTTACTACTGATTATGAATTCGGGAATATCAAATCACTGTCCAATGACGATTACATTCCAAGATCCTTAGCCTTCTGGTAAAATAAGCTTTAAATTTCTTAATGTGTGGATAGAGCATGGATCCTTTTTGCCTTTGGTAGAAATCGAATGGAAGAAGTTACACAAACAAGGCAAAATGAAAGATGTATGGTTGAAATTAAAGGATCTTGGCATGTCTTAAGATATCTGAATAATATAGAGTTCAAGTAAAAATGACTAATAGAGTGACGGATGAACAGATAGATCAAGAAAGAGAGACTTTGATGAATATGGAAAAATGGTCATTAATAAAGGAGAATGCATTAAGCCAGAAATCAAGGATCAAATGGATTCAGCTTGGGGATGCTAATAACAAATACTTCAATGTAGTCATAAAGGAGAAAACTCAGAGGAAGCAAATTAAGAGCATAAAATCCAGTACAAGACAGACTTTCTATGGGCAAGAAGAGGTCAAAAATGAATTTGTTAACTTCTACAAAGGGCTAATGGGGTCTTCAGCTATAGTTTTAATAGCTATTGATGTCAAGGTGATGACAAAAGGCCCAGTGTTATCAAGACAGCAAAGATTGAACTTATGTGCTGACATTAATGAGGAAGAAATTTATATAGGATTACAAGTTATTAGAAATGATAAGGCCCCAGGTATTGATGGTTATAATGCTCTATTTTTTAAAAATACTTAGCAAATCATTAAATTTGAGTAATTGAGGTCATTTAGAATTTTTTTCATTACTGGAAATTATATAGGACAATGAATTGTACACTGGTAACGTTTGTGCCAAAGGTAGATAGTCCCACCTCGGGTGAAAGAACATAGGCCAATTGTTTGCGGCACAGTATTCTGCAAAATCATATCAAAAGTGTTAGCAAAGAGGCTGCATGATGTTATTCACACTATTATCAGTGACAACCAAACTGGATTCCTTCCAGGAAAAGGAATTGTTAATATCATCCTAGCTCATTAACTGGTGAAAGGCTACACTAGGAAGAATATTTCAACATGGTATATGTAGAAAATAAACCTTCAAAAGGCTTATGACTCTGTGGAGTGGATGTACTTGGAACAGGTGATGAAAGAATTGGATTTCCCAAAAAATTTTACTTAGTGGATAATGACTTGTATGATAATAGTCAATTATTCCATTAGTGTAAATGGGAATCCCTCATAAACTTTTGAAGCAGCAAAAGAACTAAGGCAAGGTGTTGTAATCTCATCATTCTTGTTTGTTATAGCTATGGAATATCTTAGCATGTCCCTTAGTAGACTTAAGGATGACAAAAGCTATAAATTCCACCCTAAGTGCTCAAAGTTGGGAATAATACATTTAAGCTTTGCTGATTATCTATTAATATTTGCTAGAATTGATGTGGAGTCCATTACAGCACTACTAAATGCTTCTCAAACTTTTCTCAAGCCTATGGATTACAAGCAAATCCTTCAAAAAGCTTCATATACTTTGGAGGGGTGCAGCCAGAGATCAGACAACTCATATTGCAGAAATTGGGATACACTCTAGAGGAATTAACATTTAAATACTTAGGTATTCCACTATCCTCAAAAAAAGCTCTCCATAATACAATGGTACCCACTCATAGAAAGAATCATGTCACGAATCAAATCATGGACTACTAGAAAGCTATCATATATAGGTAGAGTGAAATTGGTTCAAACTTTACTATTTGGGATACAATTATATAGGGCACAACTATTGATAATTCCTGCAAAGATAATTAAGGTGATAGAGGGGCAGATTATTAAGAAGGCTCTTATGGCTGGGGACAAAGTATATGGACCTAAAGCTATGGGAGGAATGAGGCTCATTAACATTCAGATATGGAACAAGGCAGTAGTCACTAATTTTTGTTGGGACTTGGCACATAAGGAGGATAAAGTCTAGATCCAATAGATTCATCATTACTGCATAAAGAATCAGAGAAACTGGAGTATATCAACACAAGCAAACTGGATGACAAAGAAAATTACGAGTTCTAGAGAAGTAATACAACAATTCCAACAAATTAGACATGGGAATAGAAGCTTGATAAAGCAATTATACCTTCATATGTTGGGAGATAAACCGAGAGTCACTTGCAAATGCCTTATGTTTAGAAATGTAGTCAGGCCAAAAGCCTACTTTATTATGTGGATTATGTTTCACCAGCGATTGGCCACGGCGGATAGATTAGCCAAATGGGGGAAGTGAATAAAGAATGTATTTTATGTCAAACAACAGAGAAGATAATAGAGTTGTCATGATCCAAGCCTAGGTCCTAGACGTGATCGGCGAATGGGGAATCCAAAGGAACCCCAAACAAACTTTTTAGCATATCATTGCACATCCTTGATCGCAAAAGCACTGTAAAATAACGCAAGAAATATAAACAAGGGGAATTTAGACTAAAGGAGAGAGATTAATACTTAAGTAACACGTAAAAGTTTGGAAACAAGGCAAGGGATTAAGGGGAAAGCTTGCATAACATCCTAATAAAGAGATGAAAGAGTCAAGGATTATAACATAGGTACATAGCACATCCAACAACACCTCTACTACATAGATAGGAGCGGGGGCCAAGACAAAGCAACCGAGCGCACCCTCATAGTCAAAATAGAACATAAAGAAGAGTGTCTCAATACATTTATATAAGCTAAACCTCATGTTTTGTGGGATGACAGGACGGGAAGGAAAGGGTAGCAGATCCTTTCTGAGGATGGTTTTCCAGTTGCATCTTTACTTCCATTGCCGGGAGCATACCTCTTGATTGGGAATCACCATTAGCATTAACTTGGGATAAGGAAAATAGTCTAAAGTAGAGCGTGAAGCTGGGAAGAATTCCCCTTGTTGAATGAGGAGGGCTTAAAAGGATCTCAAGTTCCATGGGAGAAAAAAACAAGCATTCCCACCCGACTGAATTTGGTTATTCAGTATATCTCCACCTATTCAATGGTTGCTAACCCTTTCTAGAGATGCGTTAAAAAGGATTGCGTAGGATTTGATATACTTTAAATCAAAAAATTCAGTATATGTTGAAAGGTAGCTACGGAATTGCTCCTATTACAAATCCCCGGCACTCCTCCCTTCTAGTTACCGCTTCGTGGGTCCTTCATCTGGTATGAAATCACTAATAGGAGGCCTTAGCCAGCCGGGTTATCTGAAACCTTAACATAGTCATATTCAATCAGAGAAATATAGACTAGGGTCCCCAAAGTGGAGGATTCACCAATTAGCTTGAGTTGCGCCGAACTAGCCATGTGGAGGAGGAGGATCATCAACTTGGGCTCTGATTCCTATAGGGTGATATCACGTAGGCAAAAGTATGCGTTAATACGTTTAAATTTACTAAGTATGTAGGATACTATGCAACAAGAGATATGCATCATAATCAAAATGCATAACATTAAGGAATAGGCATAATATAGCAATATGGCATGTATGATCAATGTTTAAGTAAATCATGCATAGGTAACTCACGCTTGTATAGGATATCATATGTGTAGAAGAGACCAAGCAAGATTTCCAAAGTACAAACCCCTTGGTTGGTTGATGATGATGCCACCCCATCACCATAGTGGTAAGGTACAAACCCCTCACTAGGTAGATAAGTACAAACTCCCATCTAGGTTGATGATGATGCCACCCCATTACCCTGGTGGTAAGGTACAAACCCTTCACTAGGTTGATGAGTATAAACCTCTATCTAGGCCCCTTGATTGGCTATCAAGGCCCTAGCCTATTGATTGGCTATCAAGGTACTAACTCCCCGACAAGATTATCCAGGCTTTTAGTCCCCCCGGATCGGGCATGGTCTAAGGCAACACTTTATATAGAATATATCGTGTACATAAGCTCATTTCATCTTCATAACATCATTCATATCATATCTCATGCTATGGACCTTCAATTCCTCAAGAAATCATAGTAGGACATTTTATCAAACAATTGGCGAGTGTGTAATGAGGGTACAAGACTATGCAATTTAGAGATGAAATCATGCAAGAAAATCCATTGTAAAGCCATCAATCAACGCCTTGCAACACTCTCAATCAATAAAATATCAAAACCCCTCATAAAACCATACAATGGATCCAAGATTTATAGTCCAAAACATAGCAAAACAGTCACAACTTTATATAGTTTTAACATAGTTCATAGACATGTGCATACTAGTAAACCCATTAGTAAAATCAACTTTAAGTCATGCTAATTGAGTAGAAGGAGATTAAGGCACCATAGATGAAAGTATCCAATAGCTAAAACCTACATACCATAGCTTTGGAGATGAGCTTGGTGAAGATTGGAGATGGAGACTTGAAGCTTAAAGAAGAACCTTGAAATCCGGATAATGGTTTGAGACTTGAATCTTGAGAGAAATATAAGGCTAAGGGGTTGAGTGAGTATGGGGAATGTTTAGGATAATATGATGGTGAAATATAGCTAAGTATAGGTGTTATGCCGAAAAATGGCTTTTTTAAAAGAAAATCAAAAATTTTTAGTTTATACTCAATTAATTTAAGTGAAAACCAATTTTTGAGATTTCAAAAGAAAAATAGAGTCGCCACCTAATTTTAAGGATAATTAGGAAACCAATAAAATATTTAAAAAGACCTAACAGAAAAATCTTTTTAAAATCCAGAGAAAGGGTTTGGGTTCAGATTTCCACTTCAAGAAGGTTTTACGCACTTGAAATGACCGCTAAATACGGTTATCCGGCGATTATGAAATTTGACTAACTTTTTACTTGAAAAAGGTTGACTAATTTTAAAATTGATTAATTTTTGAAAAGATTTGACTAAACATGAAAAGATTTGACTAGACTTGAAAAAGATTTAATTGGACTTAATTAAACTTAAAAAATTAACTAAGTTCAAAAAATCAAACTAAAAATGATAAAAGCACATTTTTATATTTTCCTTTTATTTTATTATTTTATTGCAAAATTTTTTTCGGGATAAAATTAAATAAAAATAACATAAATGGTTTTGACTTGTCGGGGAATTTAATTAGATTGAAACCAAAAAGAGAGCGAAATTTTAGCATCCAAACAAATACAAATATATAAGCAAAAATAAAAAAAATAAAAAAAAGAGAGTTGAGTGATTCTGGGCCTTTATCCCCTTTTGACTTCATTGTAACTTTTGGGCCTTCATCCCGGATCTGTATAACAGCTTCTTCTCCCTAGGAAATGGGCTGACTCGAACAAGAGGAAGTTTGGGCCTCCGTGGCCAAAGAAATGCAAAATGGAGAGTCCCAAAATGGGCTCGGAGAGTTGTTCATACAAAGAAAGAAAATAAGGATTAGTGAAAAGACTTAAAGATAATACTAACAAACAACTATCCTAACTCTCGTGAAACAAAATGACAAGCAAGACATTTAACCCCAAAAGCAATAGCAGGACCATATAAACCCATAACAGTTTTGAACTCAAAATGAATTGACAATACTCAAAATTTGAGTATGAAATTTGAATTCGACAATACTAAATGAGAAAACAAACAGCTAGCAGCAAACACAACAAATCGTGTTCATGGCAGTATTGTGAAGTCATGAAACCATTGGCAAAAGAAGCATATAACAGGCTGAAACATGTATGTTAGAGAAGGAATGGGCATATGCTTAAACTTTCATGTTGAACCAGGGACTAAACAACATTTTAGAAGATTTAGAAATCTGGTCACAAGTTAAAGTAAAACCGAGACAGAAAGGGTTTAAACCTCGAGCATTACAGCATGTACTTAAGAATCATACTTGTTTCATCACTAGTTCTGGTCTTTAGCCACTTACAGTAGAATAATGACAGCCGCCTTAGTCAATAAACAATAACACGCAAGTATGTTCTAGACTCAAAAGGTGTTACCCAACTAAACTAGACGTGAAGAGGAAGAGGAGAACTGTTG